>JACAFY010016984.1:0-14861 GCA_015252635.1 Dictyostelium capitatum | reverse complement strand
ACACACCCCCTCAAACAACCCCCCCACCAAAAACCAAAAAAAAAAACCCCCCCTTTTTTAAAAAAAAAAAAACCCAAAAAAAAATTAAAAAAAAAAAAAAAAAAAAAAAAAAAAAAAAACATATATATATTTCACAATCCGCATTCTTTTAAAACCAACCAACTCAATCTATATATGTATATAAATATAAATAAAATGTATATATTATTTTAAAAATTTAAAGATATCTTATTTTTCTTTTTTTTTTTTTTTTACAGGTTTTTAAGTTTTAGCATAAATATATTTAGTTATTTTTTTTAGAAAAATTGTGTTATGTGTAATCGTTTTATTTGAATAGTTCCAATCTATTTGATGAAGTTGTATTTATTTAGTTGGTGAATGAATTTGTAAAATAAAAATATCTTTTGAACACATATCATTTTTTTTTTTTTTTTTAATTTTTTTTTTTGAATATTTTTTTCATTTTTTTTTTTAAATGACATGATATGGCGTTCAATATGAGATCAACATCAAGTTTAGATTTGAATAATAGTAATACTCAACAATTAAATGCAATATTATCACCAATATCAATTAGAGGGGGAGCAACACCAACAATGAGAAGCAATAATAATAGTTATTCAAATTTAAATTCACTATCATCATCAAAATCATTCAATTCATTAACATCAATTGAATACAATAATAATAGTAATAGTAATAACGATATTGCAAATATACTTAATAATGCATCAGATCAACAACAACAACAGTTATTATCATTAATACCACATTATCAAATTAAACAATATGAATCAGATGTAAAAATACTATTTGAAAATAATACACCAGAACAAATGAAAACAATGGAATATAACAAAAGATCGGAAATTGAAGATATGAAATCTCAACTTCGTAATCTAATTGGTAATAAATATCGTGATCTTGTTGAAGGTTCAGATGCAATTGTTAAAATGAAAAAATCAACAGAATCTATATCTGATAATTTATTATCAATGCAATTAGAATTAAAACAATTTGCAGAGAAAAGAAATTATTATAGAAAGGGTGCATCAATTGAAAATAATAATAATAAAAATAAAGGTATAGTGTTATAATAATATATTAATGTTACATATTACCATTGATCATAATTACTAATCATACCTTCATCATCACCACCACCACCAACACCACCATCATCTATATAGAGAAAGAAATTCAAAAAAAGATATCATTATTCTCAAAATATTGTAAATTTTTAATTGATATACCAGAAGTTATATGGAGATCATTAGATAGTAATGATTATTTTGAAGTTTCAGTTCACTTTTTAAAATCAAAATATTTATATTATAAAATTACAAATGAAAATAATTTAGAAATTAAAAGATTATTGGTAAGTAAATACATAGTATTGGTTATATTATATGCATGTGTATTTATAGTATATTAATATATTCAATCCACTTCAGTCAAAATTATCAATTATTGAAAAACAATGGATTTCAATGAAACAATTTCCAATTAAAACAATTGGATATTCAAAATCATTTTTAAATGAAAATACAAATAGACAAATATCAGGCACACCAATTGAAAAGTATATAGGTTCATTATCAACTTTAATTCTATTTGAAAAGAAATCAATTAAAGAAACATTTAATGAATTTTTATTATCAAGAAAGTTTGTATTATTTAATAGTACACTGTCGAGTAAATCATTACCAACCACTACAGGAATCAACACCAATAATGGTAGACCACATCCAACAATTCAACAAACTATAGAAAAGATGATTCAATATTTAAAAATGTCAGTTTATTATATAATGGTTTTATTTTATCCAAGAAAGTACCAAATTCAACCAAAAAAATCGCAAGAAGAAGAAGATGATGAAGACGATAATTCAATCTCAAGTGACTACCAATCAAAAATATCAAAATTTAAATCAAATTTACAACAATATACATCAGCAACATCACCAACTACCACTACACCAACTACCACTACAACAGCAATAACACCAATAACAGAAAAAGAATTGAATCAATTACCATTTTTAAATTTTACATCATCATTATTAGAATCAACTTTTAATTGGAGATCACCATATTTGAAAGAATGTTTAATATTTTATAAAGATGTTGCAAATGGAATTGAATTTACAAATCTAGGTAATCAAATTGAATCTGATATATTAGAATCACCAAATACTCCATCGTCAACTACAAATACAACCGATTCACAAGATATTGAATATAGTTTAATTGAATTTGAAAATTTCAATTCCAATTTTATTTTCAAACGTACTTCAGAATGGATGGAAGAAATATTAAATGAGTTTAAATCAATGGCACAGCAATATTTGGTAGAAATTAAAAATGCAAAAGATTTATCAAATTTAAGAAATGAAGTTTTTACTTATTTATTTGATTTTAAAAATATTGTGCCATATTTAATTCCTCAACAACAACAACAACAATCATCACCACCAACCAATTCATCAAATTTAATGACATGGAATAGAATGTTTAGTATTGTATGTGGTAAAGATATGAATTATTTTTTATCAATTTTTGATGAAATATTCCTAGTTAAAGCAGAATCTGTAATTCAAGAATCATTTTCAAAAATTAATCTATTTAAAATTCAAAATGAACTATTTGGACAAGTTAAATCTGAAGATAAAAACTTTTCAGAATTTCTTTGGTTTTATAATCAAGATGATCCAATTCAGTCAATTAAAAATAAAACAAATGGTATAACTCCATTGAATGAATTATTTTTAACAAGAGTGAATCAGCTTTATAATAATTCAAAATTTGATTTCATTTATTTATTAAATCAACAACAACAACAGCAACAACAACAACCAACAACAATAACCACCACAATAACTAAACCAACAAACAACAACAATAATAATCAACTAGTTGAAAAATATAAAATTAATGAACCATTGGTAAAAGAATTTATGAAGAAATCATTTTTTAAATCATTAAATGATTTTGCATTATCATCACAAGATAGAATTGATCAATTAGTTAATAATAATGGTACTAGTATTAGTGGCAAAGATGAAATTTTATTCATTTCGAAATTATCAAAAATATTTTATAAACATATTATAAATAATCCAAATTTATATTTTTTAAATCCATCAAATATATTTGATACAACAATAACAAATAATAATAATAATAATAATAATAATTCAACCACAATAGTTAATATATTAGATACAATTTCATCACCACCACCAATTTCTTCACAGTCACCTTTAAATCAAAGGCATAATAACAGTGGTAATAATATCAACAACAATAATAACGAATTATTAAAAGAATCATTGCCAATTATTGATAAATTAAAACAACAATTTTATTATGGTTGTATAGTATGGATAAATGAATTTGTATCTAAATATTCATTAACATTGAAACAAGAATTGGTAAATCAAGATTGGAATGATGTAAATAGAATTAAAACTTGGGAAAAACATATTATACAAGTTGATGGTAATGCAGATGGTACAGATTCAGCAGCACCAATGGAACAATCAACAGTAATTTATATTCCATATCAAACATCTCATTTTATAACATCTTATCTTATGTCAATTTCATTGGAAATCAGTAAATTCAGTTTAAATACAATTGATAAGAATATTCTTAGATACACAATTGAATCAATCACTTTAAATTTATTTAAAATAATTTCAACTTTATTAAATAATAATAATGGAAATGAAATAAATTCAACATCTTTAACCACTACAACTACTACAACAACCATTAATAGAGAAGGTTACATTCAACTATTAATTGACATTAAATATATTGGTTTCATTTTATTTGGTAGAGAATTAAATTCATCAACTAGTAAAAAACAATCTTTAACTTCTTCAACTGCAACTACTTCAAATGTAATCATTAAAGAATCAAATTTTAAGAAAGCAAAAGTTCATTATCAATCAGTAGTAGCAGCAGCAGGTAGTACAACAGGTGATCAAAATATAATTTATACATTTAATCAAATTATTGAAATGATTGAAAGTAAATTGGATCCAATTGATTTAGCATTTTATAGTCCATACATTGTTAGATTCATTGAACAGTCATATTCAAAAACTCAAACATTATTTGGTAATTTTGTTTATCTTCATAAATCAATTGTTAAAACAGAAAAGAAATTATCAAGTGGTCAGTCATCAACAACAGCAACACAATCAGAATTACCAAATCCAATGCAATTATTAAAAACAAGCACAAAATTCCAATTATTTTCAATTGATACAATTCAAACTATTACAGATGCAGTGGCAATTGCAACAGCTACAACTTCAAGTTCAACTATAAATTCAAATGTAACTTCTCCAATTTCAACTACTCCCGATTTTAGAAATAATATTCCAACATCATCAACAAATAATATAAATAACCAACAACACCAACAAACACATCACCAACAACAAGCTCCATTACAACCGTTATCAAATATTTTATCGCCACCATCTGCTTCTGCTGCATCAGCTGCCGCTGCTAACACATTTTCTTATATGGGTAAAAAATTTTCAGATTTAATGTATAATAAAAAGTAAATAGCAAAATTATCATATGACCATTTCCAAAGGTAATCATTTTTTATTTCCATCGTTTCTTTATTTTTATCAAAATTATACAAAACTTTTATTCATTGAAAACCAATATTAATTTTTCATATTAACTGTTTCCAAAAATTTTCTTTGTTTTTTCGCTACATTTTGTAATATAAATAATTTTTTAAATTTAATTTTTTTGGTAAACATGATTGTAATTTCAATCAAATAAAGTTAAAAAACAACAACAACAACAAAAACAACGATAAAATAAATATAAAACAATAATAAATAAACAGATAAATATGGATGATAATTTTTTATTACAAACACAAGAAATAGAAGTGTTGAAATCAATATACCAAAGTGAATTTTCATGTGTATACAGTAAAAGTAATTGTAACAATCAACATAATCACCATCATTACCATAATGAAGAAGAAGAAGAAGAAGAAGAATGTAATAGTTGTAATACTACAGATGAAAGTGATGAATCATCTTCACTATCATCATCATCATCATCATCATCAACAAATGATAAATATCAAGTATGTATACATATCATATTATGACGGGAATTACAAATTTATTAATAAACAACATAATAAATTTATTCCAGATTAAAATAGCAATTGATTTACCAACAAATTATAAAATCATTGTAATGGAAGATAATGGTAATTTATTAAATTATTCAATTGTATGTTTACCAAAATTGAATTTAACATTTCAATATTCAAATGATTACCCATCAACACAACCAACATTATTCATTTCATCATGTTGGTTAAAATTAAAACAAATGAAATTAATATTAGATCATTTAAATAATGAAATGTGGGAAAAAGATGAATTAGTAATTTTTAAATATATAGATTGGATTAAATCAAATTTAATTTCATTTCTTGATATTCAAGATGGTTTAATATTAGATAAAGAGTCAATGTTTGAATTTGATTCATCATCATCAGAAGATGATGATAGTGGTGATGATGATAATAATGAATTAAATAATATTCAATCATCAAAATATAATAATGTATCATGGGATCATGAAAATGGATGGTCATCAACATTATCAGCATTACCATTATTACGTTCATATAATTCACATCAAGGTAAAATATTATTTTCAAAACAATGGTATCAATGTTCAATTTGTGAAGAAGAATCGCAATGTACATTATTATCAAATTGTAGTCATTATGCATGTAATGATTGTATGTCAAGTATTATAAATATTAATTTGGAAAGTGGTGATTATGATGCAATTAAATGTCCAGAATGGAGTTGTAAACAATCAATGGAATTATCAATAATTGAATTATTTTGTAAATTACCAAAAGAAGCATTAACAAATTATCAAGATTATTTAAAAAGAGTTAAAGGTTTAGTAAAATGTACTAAATGTATACAAGGTTGGTCTTATGCCGATCATATTTCAAAAACAACATATTGTGAAACTTGTTATTATTCATTTTGTTTACTATGTAAAGAACAATTTCATCCTGGTTTAGAATGTTATGAAAAGCCAGAACCAAAGTCAGTAAAAAAGAGATTAAAATCAAGAGTAATCAAACAAACTGTAGTTGAAAAAGTAATAATTAAACCAGTTGATTTAATTAGAGTTTGTCCATCATGTGGTGCATTAATATCAAAGATTGAAGGTTGTAATAAAGTATTATGCAGTGGATGTAAATGCTACTTTTGTTGGATTTGTTGTAAACCAAACATAACGTAAGTGTTACAAATAATTATAACATTCCCCGTAACAAATAAACACCAAACATAACGTAAATGATTCAAATAATTCTAACAACCTCTGTTTAATAATGATCCAATTACAGATATGCTCATTTTGGTACAGAGTGTGAATTATTTTTAGCAATTGCTCAAAAACATATTTTTGTACCTCGTTCAAGAGTTGAAATAACTCCACATACAGTTGGTCGTGGTCCAAATAGAGTTGGTTTATTAACAGGTGAAGATAATCTTGAAGAAGTTAATAAAATTGATGCTTCAACATTATGTAAATGTAAAAATGTAGTATACAGATTTGGACGTTCAAATACATTGTATTGTGGTAGATGCAAATTTAACTTTTGTTTCATTTGTAAAATTCAAATTAAAGGTACTCGTCATTTCATGGAATCATCAACATGTTGTCAAAATGGTGAACCTGATTCATCAGTTTGGAAACCAGATTCAACTTATAGATTCTTTGATAAAAATAATCCACCACCAACACCTCAAAAAATTGAAGCTAAAAAACCAAAAGGTGAAACCTTTAATGAAGGTGAAGGTTTATTATTTGTTAAAGATATTAGAACTGGTAAAACAATTAGATTAGATTGACTAATACTTTTTAAAAAATACTGTAAATTAAATGTAAATAATAAAATCCATTTTTTTTTTTTTAAACACAAACACAATACATATTGTTTTAATTGGTTGGACATCCTCTGATTTTTTTTTTAAAGTAGCAACAACTTCAACAACACCATCAATTAATAGTATTAAAAGTAAAATAAATATATATATATATACACATTTTCTTTGTTTTTTATTTATTTAGTTGCCTATCTATTGAAAAGAGATATAGAGAGTGTAATTTTTAATGTTTCTTATAAAAATGATTATCATCATATTACACACAAGATATTTTTCGTTGTAACCTTTTCAATTTTAATCATTTTAAAATTTTTTTTTTTTTATTTTTTTTTATTTAAAACGGCCGTTTCATTTTGTATCACATAAATAAAATGAATATTTATACAATTATATTGTTTATAATACCAATTTATTTGATTATAGACTTTTTATATAAAAATTTATATAAAAGAAATGTATTAGAAGGTCCAAATGTTGTACCATTACTTGGTAGTTTATTACATATTAAAGATAATTCACATTTAGTATTTCAAAAAGATTCATTAAATTCAAAATATAATAATGGTAAATTTGTAAGATATTGGTTTTGTGATACATTAACATTGGCAATATTCAATGTTGATTTATTACGTGAAATTTATATAAAGAATCATGAATCATTAAATACAAGAGTTAAAACACCATCTATCAATATAATTGGTAATCGTTTTAGAGGGATTGTAACTGCAGATGAAAATTATTGGCAATTTCATAGATCAATTGTTGGATCTTCATTTACAAATAGAAAAGTTAAAACATTAACTTCTTCAATTGAAAAAGAAACAATTGATTTAATTAATTATATGAAATTTATTTCAAAATCTGAACAACCTGTAAGTTATATAATTATCATACATATATGTTTGTTTATACAATATCATTAATATATATTTACTAATTGGAAATAATTTACATTAAATTTAGTTTAAATGTAGATCAAACTTTTTAAATTATAATTCAAATATTATATTTGATTATGTATTTTCAAAAAGAATTGAAAATATTTATGATGGTGTAGATATTCAACAAAATAAAATATTAATTGCAGTTAGAGAATTATTTGATTTCCTTAGAGAAACAGAAATAAAGAATTATCTTGAAATTACAAGACCATTTTATTTCTTATGGATGAAATTAAATAAACATCCATCAGATTCATTAAAAGATATTATCCGTTGTTACTATAAAGAACATTGTGAAACAATAGATTTAGATAATGCAAGAGATGTATTGGATTCAATGATTATTGAATATAGAAAAGCTGAAAGTGTTGGTAACACTAGTGAAGAAGAATCAATTATTCCAATGACAAATGAACTTGTTTTAGCTGGTGTTGAAACAAATTCAACTACAATGGTAAGTAATATTATGATTTTCAAATACACCCAATTGTAATAACAACATTGATATGTGATATTAATTTTATTAAAACTATATAGGAATGGTTCCTTTTAGAAATGGCAAATCATCAAGAATATCAAACAAAATTATATAATGAACTTGTTAATGTTTTAGAAAAAGATAAATCATCTTCATTTATAAATTTATCAAATAGATTATCAACACCATTTTTTAATGCATGTTTGAAAGAAGTTTTAAGAATGCATCCACCTGTTCCATTTGGTGTACCAAGACAAACTACAAAATCAATTTCAATTAGTAATGTAAATGGTGGATTCATTATTCCTGCAGGAACACAAATCATTCAATCTTTGTATTCAATTTTTAGAGATGAACAATATTGGGGTACTAATTCAAATGAATTCATACCAGAAAGATTTTTAAATAATGATCATACATCACATTACTTTCCATATAGTATTGGTGTAAGAAATTGTGTTGGTGAACAATTTAGTAAAGATGAATTATATAATCTTTTAACAAATATAATTTTAAATTTTAAAATAGATCCAATAACAAAAGGAACTAAAATTAATGATCAACCTGAATTTGGTTTCTCTTTAAAACCAATAGAATTTAATGTTAATTTAACATTAAGAAAATAAAATAAATTGTGTAATAACATAGTATCAGTAATTAATTATTATTATAAAATATTTTTTTTATTTTATTTTTATTTTTAAAAAGTTTATTTTAAAAGTTTAAATACCATTGATTTTAATGGTTTACTATTTAACATTGATTTAAAAATTGAGAAATTGAAAAATGATGATTGTAACGGTATTAATTGTTGTTGTTGTTGTTGTTGAATTATTGAAGGTTGTCTTTGTTTAATTGATTCTTTTGAATATGATTCAATATGATTTTCAACGAGTAAATTAAATAATTTTGGTTTTTCCATTGTTATTATATGACCACTTTCAACTACATAATGATTAACAGGATTTAATTTATCAACCAATTGTTTTTTAGTTAATTCTCTTGTATTTAAATTATCTTGTGAACCTTCGATTATAATGGTTGGTATATTATGTTGTCTAATAATATCCATTGATTTATTTGGGAATCTATTTAATATGTAACCAACTTGATGACCTAATATAGTTTTAGTTGTTGGACCATCTTCTTTGAAACAAGTTGCATCCTTTTCGTACATTGATTCAAAACGTGTTAATTTTGAACCAGATGTACTTGCATCTAAATATTCATCTGAAAATAACAAATTACTAAATATTCTAGATTTAGCTTTTGGATCAGATGTGAAAAACATTGCTTTGAGATAATTGAAAACACCTTTTGAAAACATTGGAATAAAATGTCCATTTGGAATACAAGCAACAGCTAATGATTGAACTTTCTCTGGAATCATTGATGATAAATGAATTGATGCCATACCACCCATTGATAATCCAACTATATTTACATTTTCCCATTTCAATGTATTTTCTAATAAATCAATTGCATCTTTTGCCATACATGTTGTTGATAAATTATATGAATTTTTATCATTTACATTTTTTGAATTACCAATTCCTCTATTATCAAATACACAAATTTCATATTCATCCAATTTTGAAAAATAATCAATTTGTTTACACCATCCTTTTAATGGTGATAAAAATCCTATTTTATTATAATTTTTTATTAATATTAATTAATCATCATCGTCATTGTTAATTAGTAATAATTACTTACCAGTTATAAATAAAACTTTTTTTGGACCATTACCAAATGTTTCATAATAGATTTTATTTTCAAATCCTCTTTCTGTACCAACAATTGCATATCCTTTGTTTTTTGGTTCAATATTTTTATTTTTATTGATGTTGTTGTTATTATTTACTTGGTTTTCCATTTTTAATAAAATTATTTGTTGTTGCTATTGTTGTTGCAATTGTTGTTGTTATAATTTTATTTTTATTTTTTTAAATATTTGTTGTTGTTATATAATTTTTTAAAAAAAATAAATTAATTTAAATAAAATATTAGAATATCTTTTTTCTTGTTATTATAATTTTCCCGTTTCAACAACTAATATTTTGAAATCGGTGTTACTATTTACTTTTTATAAATGAAATTAAAAAAAGGAGATTTATTTGATAGTTTGAGAGTTAAAATTTTATTTATAGATTAGGTACTTAAAAATTGTTTGCTACTTTTTTTTTATTTTTTTATTGGTAATCTCCATTTTTAAATGTAAACCTATAAACAGTTCCCTTTAAATGTTTATAGATAAATTCCCACGATATATGTACTTTTAAACACTACTAAATATTAGATCTGTTTCACGTGCAAGCATAGATAATAAAATACACTATATTCCCACAGATTCACAGTTTATGATGTGTATAAAAAAATAAAAAAAAAATTTACCACAAATTTATGAGGAGATTTAAAATTTTTTTTTTACAAGACCTTATTTTTTTTTTTTTTTATTATTATTATTTTAAATAATTAAAGACCTATAATGCAATAACATTAAACTAACTATATAGTTTTTCACTGAGCTAAAAAAATATAAAAAAAAAAAATAAAAATTAAAAAAGAAAACTTTTTTTTTTCTCAAAATTTTTTTGATTTTTTTTTTCTTTTTTTTAAATTATTTCAAGATAACGATATCATTTAATTAAAAAATGAATGCACCAGATCGTTTTGAATTATTTGTTTTACCTGATGGAGCAAAAAAGTAATCATATAATTATAATCATATAACACATAGACTTTATATAAGTTTCTATATACTAACAAAATACAACGAAAAGGGTAACAATGGTTAGAGATACAAAAATTCCAAATGCATCAATGTTTACAATTTTAAAAGAAGATCATACTATTGGTAATTTAATCAGAATGCAATTAATATCTGATCAAGATATTATATTTGCAGGTTATAGAATGCCACATCCATTAGAACACAATGTAAACATTAGAGTACAAACAAATTTAACAACAACACCTTTAGAATCAATTCAAAAATCAATGGAATGTTTAACAAGAGAATTTACAAGTTTAGAAACAGCTTTTATTAATCAAGTTCAAAGAGCAAAGAAATCAACAACAGATACTTATATTTAAATAGTGTTAATAGTGGTATTTTAAATTTAGATTTAGAAATTTAAAAAAGAGAAAACAAACATATTATCAACTACAAACTAAAATAATGTCAAACAATTGTAAATAATAAAAATTAAAAAAAAAAAGAAAAGAGAAACCATACGTATATATATATATGTATATTATTATTTATTTGTTTGTTTTTTTATTTTATTATTTTTTTTTTATTTTTATTTTTTTTATTTATAAAATTGTTTATTATAATTCTTTTCTATTCTTTTTAAGTATTTCAATAAATTTAACAACTCTTTGATCTAACCATTCTTTGTAGGGTAATGAACAAATCCAATCTTTTGGTAAATTTGAATAACCAATTTTACAACCTAGCAACGAACCACAAACAAAACCATTACAATCAGAATCACCCCCTTCTCTAACAACTAAATTTAATGTATCTTTAAATGAATAATTTGATCTTAAACCCCAAAAACCTGCACCCAATGCTTTAAAAACATAACTTAATGAATCTGAATATGCAAGATTCAATGATTCCAATGATGTATTATAAATTATTTCTTCAAATTCAACTCTTTCTTGTAGTGAACCAGATAACATACCACATGCACCTTTTACAACTTCTTCAATAACATGATCAACTTCATCATTTTTACGTTCATTACTTGATAGTGTTAATGTTTTTTTAGTTGATGCATTATTTAATAACATTGAAATTGTAATTGCTAAAACATTACTTGATACTATACATCTTTGATCAAAATGTGTAACTTTACATAATGCAGTTGAATTTGCAATTACAGTTGATAATTTATCAGAATTGATACAACCAAGAATAGGTGCACGTGGTAATGATCCATTAGTTGCTGATCTTCTACCAGATGTTACCCAATTCTTTTCTGAAACATAAAATGGATTTGTTACAAATTGTGATTGTAATGCAATTGAACTAAAACTTGAACCAATACCTGCTGTATCACCTAATTCTGCAAATCCATTTGTAACCCATTTTTGTAATTTCTTTGCAAATGATACTTCATCAACTTTACCTCCATTCTCAATATATGATTCCATTACTAATATCATTTGATCTGACTCATCTGTCCAATCACCTCTAAACCAACGACATGAATGTGATGTTCTAACATTTGATGGAAATGGAATTTGATTTGTTCCATATATTTTAATAATTTGTTCTTTATTTAATAATTCAGTTGCTATTCACAAAATAAATTAATAAATTATTAATAATTAGTTTTTTTTTTGATTTTAATAATTTAAAAATAAATATTTTACCTAATCCATATGCATCACCTAAAACTGAACCATATATACATCCTAATAATCTATCAAAAAATGGATCTTCCATTATAGATTTATCAAGACCTTGAATATTATATCTTTCCATTATAATTTATATATTTATATTTTTTTTTTAAGTCAAAATAATTTCTTGTTTAATAATTAATTAATTTCCTCTTTGTTATTTATTACCAATATTAAAATAAATTGATTTTAAAATGTTGTGGTAATTTAATTAATATATATGTGTGTGCGTGCGTGTGTGTGTGTGTAATATGTGAATATAAATGTTCGATTTTTTGGTGATTATTAAAAAAATAAAAAAAATAAAAAAAACAATAATTATTATTGTTATTTTTGTTTTAAAATGTATTGAAAATAATAATAATAAAAAATAATAATTTATTTATTTGTGATTTATACCTAAATTTTAAAATTATTATTTTAATAATTAAATTTTGATTATTTAAAAAAAAAACCAAAAAAAAGAAAAAGATTACATTTACAAAGTTAAAAGTTAAGATTTAAATTTTATAAAAGTGAGAGAAAGAGGGGGTGAATATATTAATATAGTAGTAGTATAATAAAATAAAAACTTTTTTGTTTTTTTTTTTTTAATTATCACTCATTTACTTTTGTGTGTGTACATATGAATAGATTTAAAAATTTTATTTTAAAAAATAACACACTTTATTTTTTTAATATGTGAATGTGTGTGTGTGATTTTGTTTATTTTAAAAATATATGTGTGTGAGTGTGTGTTGGATATTTTAATGAACACAAACGGTGGTGTTGACAATTTATTTTATTGTATTTAAATTGACTACCCACAACACATTAATAAATAAAATGTTTTGGTATTAAATAGTGATACTTATTTGATGACTATTTAATGGGGGTAATTGAAAAATGTGTGTATATATACCTGTACAACCATGTGAAAATTATATACGGTTTGTAATTTAAACTTTTGAACAGTAACAATTAAGTGTTTTTTTCAATTATTATTAACATAACCGATTATTTTAAATATTCAAACACACTCGCACACACTCTAAATATATATATTCAGTTTAAAATACAATAAATGGGTAAAGTGGAAAAGGAAGGACGGTTATTACTATATATATATTACCATTATTATTATTTAAAAATTATATATGATAAAAGAAGAATAATTCTCTGTTAATTGGTTTAATTTTATATAAATTTAGTCAATACACATAAATATGTTGTTGGTTTGTTTGTGTGTGTTTTTTATTTTTTTTGAGTAAGTGTCTTTTCATCTGTTTTTATAACCACTAATTTCACGTGCGCATTTTATTATTTTTGTAATTATATTTATATTCGCCCTCTAAAACACTTTATATAGTATAAAAAATAGAACAAATGATAGATTCTTACTAAATATGGTGACATCAACTTTTATAAGTTTGAGTTTAATATATATTTATAAATATAAATATATACATTAAGTAATAATAAATGATATGAGCAAATGATTTATATTTAGTCATTTATTTTGATCATTTATACTACAAAAAATAAAAATTATAAACGAACAAAACGATTGCTATTGATTGTGATATTGTTGGTAAAATAAAAAAAAAGTAAAAAATTAAAAGTGTAACACACAAAAACATAATAATAACTAGCTATTATACTATCGTCTATATATATATATATATTTATATCTATTTACTTTAATTATTATAAAGTGGAAGAGTAAAAAATATTAAATAACTTTAAAATATGAGACATTATATAATGTAACTTCATTAAAAGTTCATGTCATGTCACTGTTGTTTTATTTATAGCATAACTATACAAACAAATAACAATAACCATATATGAGGGTTAGAATATTGTTACTGCAATTGATACTTTTTGGTTTTTAAAGTTTTTTTTTTAATGATTTTTATTTGAATATAAATATCTTTTGGAGTGGTTTTTTTTTTTTTTTTTTTTTTTTTTTTTTTTTTTCAAAAACGCGTTGAAAAAAAAAATAATAAAATAAAAAAAAAAAAAGAACGTAAAAATAATAAAAAAAAAAAAAAAAAAAAAAAAATATAAAAAGAT
>JACAFY010016976.1:0-13817 GCA_015252635.1 Dictyostelium capitatum | reverse complement strand
ACAACACAAGTTCAAAAAAAATAAGAAGATGTCAAAAAATTATAAAAAGAAGGGTGATAGATCAGCCGCAAAAGAAGAATTAAAGAGTGAATATGTTTTACAAGCTGTTGTTTTAGGTGATAGTTTTGATAGAAAATTCGCACCAATTACATTAGAGAAACCAAGAGTAAGTTGACCAACATACAATTTGAATTTCACATACATAAATACGCAAATACACATAATATTTACACTGCTATGAATAAATATTAGACATTATTACCATTAGTAAATACCCCATTATTAGATTATACATTAGAATTTTTAGCATCATCAGGAGTTAAACAAATTTATATATTTTGTTGTGCACACGCAAGTCAAATTAAAGAATATATTCAATCATCAAGATGGCATGATTTACCCGGTGTTGATGTAATTTGTATGACTGGTTCAGAATGTAGAACAACTGGTGATGCATTAAGAGGTGTTTATAATGCTGGTGTAATTCAATCTGATTTCATTTTAATTAGTGGTGATGTAGTTTCAAATATGAATTTACAAAAAGCATTAAAAATTCACAAGTATGTGTTGTGTCATTATGATTATTATGGATATACATAGATATAGATATTGAATGGGATCATAATATTAATAATGATATTACTACTACTAATACTATACCTTTATAGGGAAAGAAAAGAATTAGATAAAAATAATATAATGACAATGGTATTTAAACAAGCATCACCAACTCATAGAACTAGATCAAAACAAGATGATACAGTATTAGGATTTGATAGGGATACAATGCAATTGGTTTGTTATGATAATTCACCAAATGAAAGAAAATCAACTATATCAGTTGAACTATTTAAAAAACATCCATCAATTCAATTGAGATACGATTTAATTGATTGTCACATTGATATATGTTCACCAGAAGTATTGGCATTATTTAATGATAATTTTGATTTTTCAGATATAAGAAAAGATTTCATACACGATGTACTCTCAAGTGAGTTATCAGAAGGTAAATTATCAGCATATGTATTGGCAGGTGAATATGCAGCACGTGTAAAAGATTTACGTACATATCATTCAGTTTCAAAAGATATAATTCATCGTTGGACATTTCCAATGGTACCAGATAATAATTTCATGTGTAATACATCATATTCATTATCACGTCAAATGATCTATAAAGAACGTAATGTTAAATTGTATGGTGATTGTTTAGTATCCGAAGAAACTGTAATTGGTGCTGGTACTGAAATTGGTGGTGGTAGTGTTGTATCACATTCAACAATTGGTAGAAATTGTACAATTGGTCGTAATGTTAAAATCACTGGTTCATACATTTGGGATAATGTTGTTATAGCTGATAATTCAATAATTGATCATTCAATTCTATGTGATTATACAAATATTGGTGTATCATCATCAATTGGTCGTGGTTCAATCATTGGTTTCAAAGTTGCAGTTGGTGCATCACAATCAATTGAACCATTCTCTAAAATTACAATGATCACATACAATGACGAAGATGAAGATGATGATAATGGTCAACCAAATGATATTGATGAATCAAATTTCCAATCAATTCAAATTGGTCCAAATGGATTATATGCAAATAAATGGATTCCTTCAACTGTAAACAATGCTGAACACAGTAATAATGATGGTTCACATGGTGGTCAATTAGAGTACATTAATGAATTAGTACCAGATTTAAATAATCAATTAAACATTGATGAAATTGATAATAATGATGATCCTTCATTATTTGGTAAGAAATTAAAAGCTGAACCATCAGGTGGTGTAGTTGATGAAGAAGTACCAGATTCTGTTAAATTCAATCGTGAAGTTAAGGACACTGTTAGACGTGGTATCGTAGAGAAATTAGCATTGGAAAATATTCAATTGGAAATTAATGGTTTGAAATTCGCTTACGATAGAGATGCATTAGATTGTCTTTCTTCGATTTTACCTGCATTAATCGAAGTATCAAATATAAATACAATTACACCAAAGGAATTAAATGCATTCCTCGCCGATAGAATATCAAAGTATTCTCAATTACTCATTAAATTCTCTTCAGATGATAGTCAAGTTGATTTCATTTTTAAAATTCAAGATTTCTGTGATGAAAATGAAAAATATAAATCAGTATTCCAATTGATACTTCATCGTCTCTATGATAATGATGTTATCTCTGAAGAAGCAATATTGGAATGGGCTGAAGAAATTGAAAATGATGATGAAGATGATGGTTTTTATTTAAAGAAATGTACTGAATTAATTAAATGGTTAAAATCTGCTGAGGAAGAATCTGATGATGATGATGATGATGATGAAGAAGAATCTGACGACGATGATGAAGAATCTGAATCTGATTAAAATAATATAAATAATAAATAATATAAAGTAAAAAAAAAAACAATTAAATAAAAAAATAAACTGATATTTTTAAAATAATAGAATACATTTGTGCATATTAATTTATATATATAAACAGATATTATAATAAAAAACTAAATTATGAAATTACGGTTTATTTTTTTTTTTTATCTCTACAAAAATTATTATAAAATATACATATATAATTTTGTAATGTATACACACACATAAATAGATATTATTACTATTATTATAAAAACTAAAGTGCGAAATTACGACTAATTTTAATTTTAATATAATAATCTGATTAAGGAGCTCGGAGTCGTGTCATTAATGGTTTTGCCCTATTTTTTAATATTGACCAGTATTTCGGAATTAAAATTTTATTTTTTTTTATTTTTTATTTTTTTTTGTTCAACAAAATATTTTTTTTTTCATTTTTTCATTTTTTTTTTTTTTTCTATAATATTATTTTTTTGTAATAATATATATATTTTCTCACTCTTTTTTTTATATAAAAATTTAAACAATGGCTACATTATCACGTAATTTACGTTTATCATTAGATACACCAACTTCAACTTTTGTTAGAACCAAAATTGTTTGTACAATTGGTCCAAAAACAATGAGTGAAGAATCATTATGCAAATTAATTGAAACTGGTATGAACGTTTGTAGACTTAATTTTTCACATGGTACTCACGAAGTAAGTAATAAAATACTAGTTTTTTTTTTTTTTTTTTTGAAAATTAATAAAAATAATTAATATTAATATTTCTTCGTTTTTTCTTTATTCTATCTTTAATTAATTAGTATCATGGTCAAGTTATTAAAAATGTTAGATCAGCAATGGAAAAAACAGGTAAAATCATTGCTATTATGTTAGATACTAAAGGACCAGAAATTAGAACTGGTAAAATTGAAGATCGTTGTGGATACGTAGATTTATTCGTCGGTCAAGAAATCCTTGTCGATACAAATATGGGATTACCAGGTACCTCTGCTAGAATTTCAATCGATTATAAAGGATTATTAGAATCTGTTAAAGTTGGTGGTTATATTTTAATTGCTGATGGTGTTATTTCATTATCAATTACCGCTGTTGAACCAGAAAAAGGGTAAATTATTATTAATATTCAATTGATTACACCACATTGTCATTATATCCTTTCATATCAATACTAATACCCATTAATTTATTTAACTATAGTTACGTTGTATGCAGAGTTAATAACAATTCACGTCTTGGTGAAAATAAAAATGTTCATTTACCAGGTGCAATTGTTAATTTACCAGCAGTTTCAGAAAAAGACGTTTTAGATATTAAATTTGGTGTTGCACAAAATGTAGATTTCATTGCAGCATCATTCATTAGAAAAGCAGATGATGTCAATGAAATTAGAGAAATTTTAGGTGAAACAGGTAAAGATATTCAAATCATTAGTAAAATTGAAAACGTTGAAGGTGTCGACAATTTCAATGAAATTTTAGAAGTTTCCGATGGTATTATGGTTGCTCGTGGAGATTTAGGTGTTGAAGTTCAAATGGAAAAAATATTTGTTGCACAAAAAATGATTGTTTCAAAATGTAATGCTGCTGGTAAACCAGTAATCACTGCAACTCAAATGTTAGAATCAATGATTACCAACCCAAGACCAACTCGTGCTGAAGCAACAGATGTTGCAAATGCAGTATTAGATGGTTCAGATTGTGTAATGCTTTCAGGTGAAACCGCATCAGGTAACTATCCATATGAAGCTGTTGACATTATGGCTAAAATTTGTAGAGAAGCTGAATTAGTTGAATCATCAACAGATTATCAAACACTCTTTGCTGCATTGAAACTTTCAACAACTAAACCAGTATCTGTTGCAGAAACTGTTGCTTCATACGCTGTTGCAACCGCTATCGATTTGAAAGCTGATCTCATTATCACATTGACTGAAACTGGTTTAACTGCTCGTCTTGTCAGTAAATATCGTCCATCAATTCCAATTATCGCTGTTACTTCATGGCCATACACTGTTAAACATTTATTAGCAACCAGAGGTGCAATTCCATTCCTCGTTGAATCTTTAGTTGGTACCGATAAATTGGTTGAATCTTGTCTTGAATATGCAATTAAACATAATCTCTGTAAAAAAGGTTCAAGAGTCGTCATTGTTTCTGGTGTTATGGAAGGTGTTCCAGGTAAAACCAATTCATTAAGAGTTTTAACCGTTGGTGAATCAATTAAAGATTTAAAAGTATAAATCATCACCATCACATCATTTATATATAAATATATATATTTTTTTTTTTCCTCTCTTTTTTTTCTTTTTATAGATATCATCCGACCAACTCTCCTCCAAAAAAATCATTCAATCAATCAATCAATCAATCAATATTATTGTACACAACGACAACAATCAATTTATTTATCTCTCTATATTCTGCTTTTTGGCTTGGTGGTTTTAAAAATATGCTTTTACTAGTTTTTGTTATATTAGTCCTTATCCTCTCTTCTACTAGTTATTAGCTAATACTTATAATAATAATAATAATACATGTTGTACAATAATAATAACCGAAAAAATAATAATCGATATTTATAACAAATAATAACTGTTTTTCTTTATTTATTTTTAAATTTTTTTATATTGTTGGATATTTTCTTTTGTATATGTATAAACTATTAAAAATAATATCTTTTTACTAACACTTAAAATTCCTATTTCTCTCTTCTCTCTTTTAGAAAAAATAAACAGAAACTTTAAAACTTTAGCGCATATAATTAATTAAATAATTCCAACAATATATAAACATAGAAACAAAAAAAAAAAAACAAGAAACCAACAATCAACAATAATTAAAAAAGTAAAATTATTTAATTAAATGTTGTAGCGCACAAATGTAAATAAATTTGATTTACGATTTATGTATAAGATATTCAATGAACATATATTTTTATTTGATTAACCAAATTTTAAAAATAATTTTTATATTTATCTCTTTTTTTTTTTTTTTTTTAATATATATAACATCCAAAATTAATTATTTATTAATTATTATTTAGGATTATGGTGTTAAATTTGTTATTGGATTAACATAAATTAAAAACGTTTCTAACGAAATAATTTTTTATTTTTTAGATATTTTTTTTTTTTTTTAATATGAATATAATACCTTTCAACACACATATAATACAACATGTCAACAACAGAATTAAATGAAATTATCGCCAAAGCTGATAAATATATAAACTCGGGAAAAATATTTGAAGTGATTCAAGGTGATATTTATTTTTATATTGGTATGGTACCATGCAAAAGTGAAGAAGAAAACGATAAATCAGCATCATTGGCAACAATTAAAGATGGTAATAGTGAAGTAAATGAAAAGGTTGCCTATTATTTTTCAAATCGTTACAATTCTAGATTTACAAATATGAAAATGAATTTAAAAGTTGAACCTGTATCAATTGAATCATTTAAATTTGTCAGTGTTGACCAATTAAAAAATGGTAGTGGTTGTGAATTATTAATAAATTTAATTAAACATTATTACAATAATCCATCATTTGTATATTGTGGTAGAAACAGTCCACAACATAGTAAACAAGTTGAACAACCATCATCACAACTTATTTTCATTAGTCTTTATTCATTACCAAAAGAATGGGCAACAAACACCGATAATGGTTTATCACATTCACACTCACATGTACATACTTATACACATACACATGATGGATTAGAAGAACATACTCATACTCATTCACATTCACATACTCATGATGAACAAGATGTTGCCTCTGCAAATTATGCTGATTATCATTAAATAATAACAATAATAATAAACATTTAAATAATATTTCTATGTTAAATAAAATACACTTTATTAAAACAATTTTAAACTTCATCTTGATATTTATGTTTACCGTCACTTCCATTACTACTACTACCAACACCACTATCAACATCATTACCAAATTTACTTTTATATATTATATTACTATAATTATTTAATTCTAAATCAGCAATTGATAAAACTGGATCTTCATATGATTTTGAAAACCTATAAAATAGATTGATGATTTAGGAATTAGTATCATATTTCTATATATAAATTAATATTATTATTTACTGTTGCTTACTCATTACCAAAATAATCTTCTTCAGGACAAATATCCAATGAAAGTACAGAAGAAGCTTTTTTAAATTTAGCTACATTTGACCACCAATAGAAATAAGTTAAAAACGGCATAAGGAAACTAATTACAATACCAGGTACAAATGTTAAAAGTACAAATAACCCAATACTTGTAATTTGATAAATGACTAAACCAATACATAAACGATTGAATACCAATGGCCATATCATTCCACCACTTTGATACTTTGGGCAAAAGCAGTATATATGATTATACTTTGAAACAAAGAAATCAATAACGAAATAAAAGAAACCAAATGGAAGGATCAATGGAGACAATGTACTATAAGATAATGAAATAACGAAAATCAATAGAGCTCTTGCATACTTTACACTCATTAATGAAGTTGGATCATCATGTGAAAGTGCTTTCATTTTTTGACCAAATGAAGATTCTCTTGATGCACGAATAATACCAAATATCAATTCAATTGGTCTAACTATATCCATTGGTACAGATGTTAATGCTTGAACCAGAATATAATTAATGAAAAATGATGATTGTTTTGGTAATGATTGACCAAGTAACGTAGCAATATCTTTTAATGTTAAATTTTCTAGCATTTTAAAGAGTACACTAAGAACGGTACCAGCAATTGATACAACTATAAATACATTTGTAACAAGGAATGCCCAATAGGTTGTAAATACTTTATGATGAAACATTGTACGTGTATCTTCTTTATTCATACGAATAATCAATTTGATAAACAATGGAAGTAAGCCCATGAAAGCAACCAAAGCCAATGATGGTAAATAACCTTCAACAAAACCTCTTAGGGTATCATTTAAATTTACTACATCAATTAACCAATTTAATACTGGTACTTTTGAGAGTGTTTGAATGTTGCTAATCGCTGAAATTGCAGTTACTGGTATAGTGTAGAAACAAAATATTACAAAGAATATTGCTGAACTAACTATTCTTCTAAAGAAACGGCTATGTTGTGATACTGTCATGTTCTTCCAACGTATGTTTTTCAATTCAACTGCTGGTACCACCATAAATTTACTGTTGTTCTTTGAGAAAAGACATTGTGCTGCTTGTGATGCATATGACATTCTTGAAAATGTAATGAAACCTGCTGTTGATGTAACATTTGTCCATTTTTTAATGCTTGATGGTGTAATATTTGAAATTCTCCATTCAAGTGATGTTGGTGAATTTGATTGACCATTATTTGTATTGTTACCTATACCAACACCACCACCAATCATTGAAGGTGAAGAAAAATCTTTAACATTTGATACATCTTGTTGTGCAGCACGTAAACTTCTATCGACCTCCTCCAATTTATTTGTAAAGTATTCAATAGAGTTTATGGTTTTACCACCAAACATACCAGGTCTCCATCCTACAGCTCTTGTTGGCGGGACACCTTTAATATCAGATTCTGATAGAACTCTCTCTAATGAACGTTGTACATGTTTATGTTTATTCCAAAGTGAACGTAGTTTTGATTCTTTATAAATGATATGACATGATAAAATTGCTTTTGGGTCGAAAAATCTACTGAAAAAGTTTCGCATCTCATCAGAAGAACTGATACTTTTACTCATCTCTCTAACTAACACCGTGTAATTACGTTCATGATGTTTTGACATCCATCTAATTCTCTTTTCCAAATAGATTGAATTTGTCTTTTGAAAAAAGTAGAATCCTACCATGGTGAAAAATGGTATTGATAATGCATGTGCCCATAATCTTTTTGAATTTGGTTGAATTGTACCAACTGTAACGGCATCCAATGTATCTAATATATTAATTGATGTATTTTGATCGATACTAGTGTAATTAATTGGTAATAAAATCCCAATACCAAATACCATAATCAATGAAAGTACTTTAATGCATAACAATAAAAATTGTAAATGCATGTATGCATCTATACCACGTGATTCGTAAATAGCTTCCATTTGAAACATACATGTATGTTTAATCCATAGTATTGGTGATGTAATTAAATTTGAATTTAATCCATTTGATTTTATAATTCGAGCATTATAGAAATTTCTATAAAAAATTCTAAGGAAAAAGAATAATGTCATAATAACTACACCAATAATTACATTTGTTGCTAAACTAGTTGTAAATGTATTCCATCCGTTATTATATATTTCTGTACTACTATTGCTACTATTTGTACTATTCGTTCCATTTGAATTTGTTGCATCGTCAATACCAAATATATTTAGTTTTTCATTTTTTTTAAGTTCTTCTGTCATTATATATATATATAATAAATAAATAAATAACTAATAGTTTAATCTTTTACATGTGATTATTTAATTTAATAAAAAAAAAAAATAGAAAAAAACAAAAAAAAAAAAGTAAAAATAAAAAAATTCTCACAGCTGACACGGTAAGTAAAATTAAAAAAAAAATTAAAAAAAAATATTTATTTATTTTTGATATACCCATTATATAAGATAATGTGTGTGAATTTGTGTGTTATAATAATAATCTCTAAATTGTTTAATACAATAAAACAATATTATTATATTAATATAAATAAAATCATAAATATCTCACTTTTTTTTTTTTTTTTTTTTTTTTTTTTTTTATTTTTTAAATTTTTTTTTTGTGGTTTTTGTTTTTTTTTTTTGGTGTTTTTTTTTGTGGAATAATATATTTTAAAAAAATATTATGTGTGCCATGATATTTTTTTAGTGTGTCAATTATGATGGAAGATAAAATTTTAACAAACGAAACTAAAAAGTTTTTAAATATATTAAATAATGAATTTGAAAATGAAAGACAAAAACTATTAAAAGCAAGAGTATTAAAACAAAGTGAAATTACAAATAGTGGTGGTAAATGTTTACAAAGACCAATCGAATTTGAAATAATTAGATCAGATACACAATGGAGAATTAAAGAAATACCAAAGATATTGTTGGATAGAAGTGTAGATATTGTATGTTTGGATGTTGCAAATTATTCAACATTGGTTCAATGTGTTAAATCTGGTGCATCTGGTGTTCAAGTTGATTTTGATGATGGTTATTCTCCAACATGGTTAAACAATTTAAAATCACAAGATAATATCAATAGAATTGTAAATGATAACAATTTAAATGGTAATGATAATTCATTATTAATAGTAAGACCAAGATCAATGAATTTAGATGAATATAATTGTAATGGTATTGTTAATAGTGGAACTATATTTGATCTTGGTGTTTTCTTATTTCATAATGCTAAAAAGTTAATTGAATTGGGTAGAGGTCCATTTCTATATATACCAAAAATTGAAAATTATAAAGAAGCAATTTGGTGGAATTCTCTATTGAAAAGATGTGAACAATTATTAATGTTACCAGAACATTCTATAAAAGCAATTGTATTAATTGAAAATGTATTGGCATCATTTGAAATGGAAGAAATTATATTCCATTTAAAAGATTATATCATTGCTTTAAATACTGGTAGATGGGATTACATATTTTCATATATTAAAAAGTTTGGTAATTTACCACATTATAATATACCAGATAAATCACAATTAGGTATGAATCAAGAATTCTTATCATCCTATTATAAACTATTGGCACAAGTTTCACATAAAAGAGGTTGTTTAGCAACTGGTGGTATGGCACCAAATTTCACAACAAATTCAATGTTAACAGATTCAGAATTACAATCAATTTATAATTCGAAAAAGATTGAATCATCACTTGGTTTTGATGGTGCTTTAGTTGCTCATACTTCAGCTGTTAAATCTTGTAGAAAAGCATTCATTGAACAACATTCAATTGAAAGTCAAATTAATAAATCATTACCAATCGAATTATATTATTCAAGATTATCTTCAATTTGTAGTATAACAAGTCAACAAGATGGATATCCAATTGCAAAAACTATAGATATTAAAAATTATCTATTTGTTCTTTACAATTATATATCAAATTGGATATTCTCTGGTAAAGGTGCAATCGAAATTAATGGTGTAATTGAAGATTTAGCAACATCTGAAATTAATCGTGTACTTTTATGGAAATGGTTAAAATTTGGTTGTAAAATTGTAGATGATGATAACAAATTATTATCATTACAATTAATCATAGATATTATAGAATCATTCAATGTTCATGGTAATTCGGTACAACATGAAACAATTAAAACAATAATAATTACATTTTTAACATCACAAGAAATAATTGATTTTATGCCTACACTATTATACCCATATTTATTATTAAAAAAACAAATAAAATTATAAATATATTTATTGTGCACTGTATGTTTATTGTTTATCTTTAAATTCTTTAATTACAGATTTTGCAATTGTTTGTAATTGAATATTTGTAGTACCTTCATAAATTTGACCAACTTTTGAATCACGGAAAAACTTTTCTGCTGGGAATTCTTTTGTGAAACCAACACCACCCAACATTGAAATACAAGCAGATGATACTTTTTCAGCAACACGTGAACAATGAAGTTTAGCCATTGAAGCTTGATGAACAAATGGTAAACCTGCTTCTTGCATACGTACTGCATTATAAGTTAATAAACGACCTGCTTCAATATCAACTGCTAAATCTGCATATGTAAATTGCATTCCTTGGAAATCGGAAATTGGTTTACCAAATTGTTTACGTTCCATTAAATATGGAATAGTTGATTCATATACACCTTCTGCCAAACCTAACATTTGTGCAGCAATACCAATTCTACCTTCGTTTAAACCTTCAATTGCAATTTTATAACCTTTACCCAATTTACCAAGTATATCCAATTCTGAAACTACACAATCTTCCAATATCACTTCACATGTTGATGATGCTCTAATACCAAGTTTATCTTCTTTTTTACCAATTTTCAAACCCGGATTACTAGATTCAATAATGAATGCAGTGATACCTTTATAACCTTGTGATGGATCAACATTTGCCAATACAATGAATACACCAGCTTCTTTTGCATTGGTAATCCATTGTTTTGTACCATTTAATATATATGTACCATTTGATTGTTTGGTTGCACGTGTTGATAATGCAAATGCATCTGATCCTGATCCTGATTCACTTAAACAAAAACTACCAACTGTATTGACTGCTAATTTCGATAAATATTTTTTCTTTTGTTCCTCTGTACCATAACGAGTGATACAATTGTTAACCAATGTATTTTGTACATCTACAATAACACTTATTGCTGGATCTACTTTTGCCAATTCTTCAATTGCAATAATAGATGACATAAAATTCATACCAGCACCGCCATATTCTTCTCCGATTTCAATACCCATTAAATTCATATCAAATAATTCTGTTAATAATTGTTTATCCAAATATGATTTCTCATCCATATCTTTAACTAATGGTTTAATTCTTTCATTTGCAAAATTTGAAATTGATTCTTTTAATAATAATTCATCATCACTAAATATTGTGATTGGTCTAATTTTAAACTGTAATTCATTAATATTAATATGTAAATAAATACACATATATACGATATTAACTCCAATTAATAATTACATTTGAAACATATGTTCTTTTATTTATAGTTTGTGTTAAAACTTGTTTATAGTTTTTTGAATTATTTAATATTAATTTTTTAAACATTATTGTTGTATGTTTGATCAAATGAAAAATATTAAAATTAAAATTTTTTTGTTGTGATGTGGATAAAAAGATAAAAATTTTAATTTTTTATTTTTTTTTTTTATTTTTTTTTTTAATATTTTTTTAGATTGCAAAATATGAATATAATGATGATTTCTTATTTGATAACCAATAATTTGGAATAAATGATTCCATACCAGCTTGAAAATCTAATGTCCAAAAACCTAATTCCAATTGATTATTATCAGAATTTGAAACGGTTATAACTGATGATTTATCTTGTGATATTAAAAATGATGGATAATTTGTTTGATCATTTTGAATATCATAAATATTATAACAAGCAGATTCATCAAATTGAACTTGACATGCTGAAGTACCATTTAATACAATATATAATTCACCATCATAACCAGTATACATGAAATTAATTAATGATGAATCAAATTGAATTTTAATTTGATATTTTTGATATGGTGTTAAAATAGTATAATCTTTTGAACTATCACTTGAACTATCACTATTATTTAATGTACCATTTAAATTTAAATAAACAATTGATATAATATTTGGATTATTTAAAGTTGACTGATATGCTACAATTAAATCACCATTATATTGTAATGTACCAATTGGATTAACTGTTGAATCAATATCATTTGTATTTTGTACTGAAAATGTTGATGTAACTGAATATTTTGAATTGAAATTCCAATTTATAATTTTTAGTCCATTTTCTCCATTTACAACACCAGGTAAATAAATTTGACCTTCTTGTGATTCAGTAGTACCAATTAAATAATTTTGATTTAATTCACCATTATTAATAATTGAATTTGTATTTTCAATTCCATATGTATAAGTAAATACACCATTTTTATCAAATGAAACTAAAAATAATTTTTGATTTTTATCAAAACATAATAATTCAGTCTTTTTATGTTTTTAAAATATTGGTATTAATATTAATTTTGGATATATATATATATATAGTAATTAATTAATTAATAATACATACAATTTCAGTTGTATAATTAATATGTGCTATTCCTTGAATTGATAATTGTGGAATTGGTAATGTAAATGTTTTATTCAATAATACTGTTGATTCAAATGTTTGTACAATTAAAAAGTTAAATTGATTATTACCAAGATCTGTAACTGAATATAAATTATAATTTGTCATTGAATATGAACAATTTATTAAAAATAATGAAATTAATAGTGCTGTTATTATTTTAAAGTTCATTTTTTTTTTTTTGTATAGATATTAGTTTTTTATGTATTTGTTTTATTTTATTGTATATGTTTTTGGTTTGTAGAATAAAAAATAGAAGCTTGTTTACTTTTTTATAGTTTTTCCAATTTTAATCTATTTCCATTATTTCTAATGATAATGGAATATAGATTAATCCATCAAATTAAAATAACCAAATTCTATACTTCTACACATTTCCTCAAGTTCCAATCTTAAAATTTTATAAAAAAAAAAAAAGATATTTTTTTTGGGAAATATCTGAACAAAGAATTTTTAGATTATGTTCCAATTCTATTTTTTATTTCTTTTTTTTTTTTTTTTTTTTTAATAGGCTTTTTTTTATAAATTTTAATTGGGGTGGGTTAAACCCAGGGCCCGGGGCCGCCCAAGGGGGTAGGGAGGAGGGGGGGGGGGGCGG
>JACAFY010016965.1:0-14874 GCA_015252635.1 Dictyostelium capitatum | reverse complement strand
TTAAAAAAATAATAAAATTACAAATTACCTAAATAAATTTTATTTTTAAAAAAAATATAATAAATAAAAAAAAAAAAAAAAAGCAAACAAAAAAAAAATTAAAAAAAAAAAAAATTAGATTTCATAGTTAATGAATTTTAAATTTTAAAATTGATTATCGATGTTCATACAGATAAATAATGAAGATGAAATTTCATTTCTCGATTTCATTATTTTTTTATTTTTTTTTTTTAAAATAAAAATTTAATTTTTTTATAACATAAAAACACCACTACATATAAATAACTATACTCATTGTATTATTTATGTTTTTTTTTTTGTTTATTTGCTATGATATAAATAAATATCATATCACCTTCACATAATTTGTACAAACAATGTTTAATAAATTATCATCATTATTTTGTTTTTTATTTGGTTGTGTTTGTTTTTGTTTTAAAAAAATAAAACAATTTTTGTTACGAATATTATGTTTGCAACCAGCAGGTGAAAAAGAACACTTTGACATTGAATCTCCAAAAAAGAAAACAGAAGGAGAGGAATTATATGTTGTAGTTGAAACACATTATATAAAAGATAACGATAATCAAGAGAACAAACCACAAAACACAAACACAGAAAAGCAAAATTACGCTATACAAGATGCATATGCTATACATATAGATGAAGATGCATGTGCTTTACCTCCAACTGAAGATGCGTCTGCTTTACCTAAAGATGATGATGAAAATAACAAAGAAGAAGAAGAGGAATCAAAAGACTTAACCACTAAAGATTCAATTGGTAATGGTAATGGATTAGAATTTGGTTTACATGGTAATAGCGAAATGAAACAAGAATGCAAAGAAAAAGACAACCTTGTTAATGCACCAAATGAATCAGTACTACAACAAAAACAAGAAGTTTCATCAGTTTCTGGTATAGATAATCATACAAATTCAATTGGTAACAATGTACAGTTAGAGTTACCAAATGATATTAAAGGAGCAGATTCATCAACAGAGAAATCAGCAGATACTATTGGTTCATTAAATAATAATAAAGAAATGCAAAACAGTGTTTCGTATATACAAGCTATTGAATATCCAGAATCAAATCATAATGAAAAAAGAGATGATGAAAAAGAATCAAATTTATCATTCAATAACGATGTTGATGGTTCATCAAAGTCAAGTGATAATGAAGTGTCTACCAATGCACCTTCATCCCATGTTACAAGTAATAATCATGCAAATTCAAATGATATCAAACCTGTATCAAAAGAATTTTTGGATGATTGTACTGATGGTTATTCATCAATTAAAGGAAGTAAATCATCAGTTACTACAAATCCATCAACAAACATATTACCAACAACTATTTATTCAACAAATAATAATAATAATAATAATAATAATAATAATAATAATAATAATAATAATAGTAATAATAGTAATGTATCACCAACCTCAATAACACAAGTTTTAAATTGTGTTGGACCATTCGTTAAACAATCTTGTATTAACATTGAACCAATATCAGTGTTGAAAGCTATACCAATTGTAAATCAACCAAATATTGAAACCAATTTATTATCAGAATCATCTAATCATTCTGCATTAACAAATATAATACCAACAACTATATATACACCAAATAGCATTAACATTAATAATAACAATGATAGTAATAATAAAGCAGTGGATTCATCAAATAATAATGAAAAAAATGTATCATCAACAAAGAAATCAAAAGATAATATTGGATCATTAATTAATAATGAAGAAATTCAAATAATTCATCCAATTATACAAGATATTGAAGATACATCAAAGTCAAACTATCATGATAGAGATGATAATGAAGCTGATGAAAAAGATTTGAAATCCATTGATTTAGTTCTAATTGATAATGAACTAAAGATTAAAAAAATTGAAGATTCACCAAAGCTAAATGCCACTCAAAGAAAAAAGAAGAAAAGATCAAACAAAAAGAAAAAGAAATTAAATGTAAAAGTAGATGATGAATCCTATCATCCAACCAATAATCAAAACATTAATATTTTTGGTCAGATTCAAGAACATTATATTCAAATACAACAACCACTACAACTACAACCACTACAACCACTAAATGTAATACCAATACTATCAGATGATATACAAGTTTTAAAAGCACATCTCAAAAATCATGGTGGTTATTGGGATGAAACTCAAATTTTAAATTTAATTCAAGATGATATGAATGCAATTGAAATATTTTGTAATGAACTAAATAAATGTCAAGATAGAATATGTGAAGATATAGTTAGAATATGTAATGAAGAATTACCATTTTTATTAAAACAGTTACTTGATGATCATGGTGTATCCATTAAATTTTATCCATCATTCAAATGTTTTAATAAAAATGGTTATTTAATTTCAGAATTAGTTGTACACGAAATGGGATTGGCTCATAATGCTTTAGAGGAATCATTAAATTTTTATAAATGGGACCTTGGAGATCAATTTACAGATTCGCTTATTTGCCAAACATTACTTGGTCAAAAAGCTTTAATTAAAGGTAAAGTTGATGATTTAAAATTAATTCTATCAATAATTAAAAAATATCCATCAGAAATTACAACTACTCGTGGTGCTGGAAATTTTGATTTTGGTTAAAGAATAATAAATTAGTAAATTCTAAATACATATGTAATGTTAAAATTGATATGTTTATTAATAATTTCTTTTTGTAGTTAATAATAATAATAAAACTACATAATTGTTTGTAAATTTTATTTTAAAAATAAAGATTTAAAAGTAACATTTTTGTATGTTACAGATATATATTTTAAAATTCACACTAAACAATTAATATATTAATTAATTTAAAGATGTTGATGGTCACCATACAACATATAATTTTTAATTTTTATTTTTTTTTCTAAAAAATCATATGATATTTATTTTTATTTCAAAAAAAAAAATATTAATAGCACACATAAACTTTAATAATAATTTGTTACAATGGCAGACAATGACACTTCTTTAAAAAACCCATATTCAAATAATAAATTTTCAATGTATGATAGTGATGTTCAAAGCGTAGATGAAAATGATGGTGAATATGAATTTGATCCCCATTGTGATACTCAAAGCGGAGACAGAAATAATGGTGATTATGAATTTGATCCTCATTGTGATACTCAAAGACCAGACAAAAATGATGATGATATTGAATTAGCAAATAATGGATATGAAGTGAATAAAAACAAAAACCAAAATGCAAATGACCAACATGCAGATACAGATATTTTTGAAGAAGGCAGTGGTCAACATCTAGATAATGGCGCAAATGATCAAGAAAATAGTCATGAAATAGAAATAGAAAAAAATAATGAATATGTAAATGAAGAAAAAAATAACACAGCTGATATTAAACATTATGTATCATCCGATCAATTAGTACCTGATAAAGGTTTACCATTAACTAATTCAACTTCAAAACTACACCTTTTAACTGGTTTTAGCAAACTGTTAAATATAACTGCTTTTAATGTAGAAACAACAATATCAACTGTAGATCAATTTACACCAATTATAGAATCAAATTCATATAACAACTTAAAACCAATTGCTCTTCTTCCATCAACAAACATTATTTATCCACCAAATAATGAAATCAATGTATCTTCAACAGAGAATCCTACTACTCAAAACAATAATTCAAATAGTGATCCATCACTCGGTCCACCTGATGATGAAGAAGATTTGCCAATTAGTGACTCAATTCTAAATATTGAAGAAGATGATAATAATGTTCAACATCATCAACAACATCAACAACAACAACAACAAGAGCAACAACAAGAGCAACCAACATTACAAATAAAAGAACAAGAATATCAAATACAACAACTAAAAATAGAAGAATTTCTAGGAGGTCTACTATTTCTTCAAAGTCTACAACCTCAAGTAGGACATAGGGAATTTCAACGAGAAATTAAAAAAGAAGAATGTCAACTGCTACAACAATCATTTTTACCAAATGATTTATTAACATTTAATAATCATCTTGGTAATGTTGATCAACACTTGGTTGGGTGCCGTGGTCATATTGTATCCCTTTTAGAAGAGACCAGTTGGATATTATACAACAGATTTTTAAATACTGGTACAAAAATAAAAGTTGGTACTACTTTAAGGGATATTTTTAAAAAGGGTGAAACACCATACCGTGAAGATCCAAAGGACTATGATAATTTGTTCAAAGAATTAATTATCATTTTCCAAAAAGAAATGTGCATTAGTATCAACTATATTTACACCAAAGAATTAAATCCATTTCTATTTAAACAAACAAATTTTAATGTAGACACCAAATTCAAAGATTCATTCGCAATGTATGAAATTTATAATTTTGCGTCTAGCCCGGATATAGTTTTAAGAGATTTTGTTTGTTTTTTTGAAAATATTTTAAAAGATTTGAATATTTATCAAAAACAAATTAGAAAATTGGGTAATTATGGTTCAGAAATAGTTAGGTTAATGGATCCATATAAAGCCATTAATAACAGGATTGATGGTTTGAAGTTGGCCATAGAATTAGCCAAAAACTATACATAAAACCTATGTATAATTCTCAATAATTTTAGAAATCACAAGTAATAATAAATTTGTAAAATTAATTAAACAATCATTTGATTTTGTTTAAATTATTAACAATTTTGTTGGTGAAGCATAATAAAAATATTTACCATTTGTTGTATTAATTTATTTATGTGTTGTTGTTTTCATGATATGTTTATTTCTTTTGTTTGTTGATTTTTATTTTTTTTTAAAATTAAATTTCTTTTTTTTAAAAAACTTAAAAAAAATTTGAAAAATAAGTCATTTTGGAATATTAGGTTGTAAAAATAAATTTTTTTTTAGTTTTAAATAATAAATATTTATCAATTTACAAACGAAAATGATTAATCAAAATGTGGTTATGATAATACTCGGGATACTAATATTTATTTATATATTTATAATATTTATTTATATATAATCAATTTTTTTGGGTGTAGTTCATAAAAAAAAAAAATAAAGGGGTGGTAGAAAAAATAAAAAAAATAATATTATAGAAATTTAGATCAATTAACTCTAAATTCGTTAAATTATCTGTGATGTTCTAACAGATATATAAATAGATGAAGATATCTAAATTTTTTTTTTTTTTTTTTTTTTTTTTTTTTTTTTTTTTTTTAAAAAAAAAATTAACATTAACGGGTTTTTTTTTTTTTTTTTTTTTTTTTTTTTTTAATTTTTCTTTATTTTCTAAACTTTTTGGATAAACAACATAATAAACACAACAATTAATATTCAATCAGAAAAATATCAATATTTATTAATTAATATACACATTAAAACACTATATTAAGAACAACACCAACACACAAACACACACATATTCATTTATTTATTTATTTATTAATATATCAACACTTTACTTATCCAATACCTCTTTATCTACAAATACATTAAAAATAACAACCACATAACATCAAAACAACAACACAGATTCAAATTAAATATATAAAAGGTATGGATTGATTTTAAATTTATAAAATATATACTCACCATTCACTCACATGTGTATGTTGTTCATATATTATATAATGTGTGAGTGTGTGTGAGAGAGTTTTGTTGATAAATATTGTTATACACACACACACAAACACATAGATATTTATTTATTGTGTCACACATAAAAAAACATAACATCGCAATTGTTCTATTTTTACCACACGTTATATCTCAATTCATCACAACGAGGTTGGATATGTGATTTTTTATTTTTTTGTTAAAATTTAATACCACTTAAATTTTTTTAAAAAAAAAAAAAAAAAAACCCTAGAAGTTGTTAAAATTATTGGGTGTGTGAGAGAGTGTGTTAAATAGAGTGTGTATTTAAATTATATATAATAATATTGCATTTCTCATGTGTTATTTTTTTTTTTCTTTCTATTTTTTTTTTTTTTTTAAAAAATTTAAATTTAATATTTATTTTCAAACCACCAATATTACAAATTAAAAAAAGAACATAAAATAATATATATTGTTTTTGATTTCAATATATAATATATTACCTTTTTGGTTCATACATTGATTTATTTATTCAAGTACCATTTATTTTGGGTTATTTCATATATAATATACAAAAAAATTTAAAAAAAAAAAGTAGTTACCATATGTAATATATATATATATTATTTTATATTGTGTAATTTAATATATATTCACCAAAACCACACACTATCATAATCTAAAATTTTTAAATTTTTTTGTTTGAAAAAATCAAGAAGACACAGCAGTTAGTTGTCAAAATTTAAATCATATTATCACACATACACACAATTTCACACAAATAATAATAACAACAACAATATATTAATATTAATTTAAATATTCAAACAGAAGCAGTTGTATAAAATAGAATTAAAATATATTTAAAATAGTAAAATCAAATTATCAAATCAACAACACAACATATATAACTTTTTTTATAAATAGACCAATTATAAAAATAACACAAAAATAGGTGTTATACTTTAAATATATATATATTCTTTATGTATAGTTTTTTTTACATATATATATAAAATAAAGTAATTATAATAAAAAAAAGTCACACAACCACATACACATATATAAATACACACGCATACACACATATATATATATAAAATAAGAGTAAGTATCATCATTTTTTATTAAATACCAAATAAACTCACCCACACATGATGTTAACATTTTTTTTTTTTTTTTTTTTTAACAACCAATAGTGGGTAGGAATAAAATAACAATCGAAAAGATTTCAAATGAAAGAAATAGACAGGCAACATTTACAAAAAGAAAGAATGGTTTAATTAAAAAAGCAATGGAATTATCAATTCTATGTGATTGTGAAATTGCAATGATAGTGTTTAGTAGTAATAATAAACTTTTTCAATATAGTTCAAGAGATATGGATAAACTGTTAATACGTTATACAGATAATACAGATAATACTCGTAAAAATTTAACAAATCAAGATGTATGTTAAAATTTAGAAATTATTATTAGTGTATACATTGAATGTCATTCATTTTACTAATAAATTCTTTCTACCGTACAGTATAATAGAGTTTTTGGTAATAAAAAATTAAAAAATGATGATGAAGAAATAGATGATGATTCACCTTCATTAAATGAAGATTTAGGTGAAACACCAACAACACCACATGGTTCGATGTCACATGCACATCCAATTGGTTCAGCTTTAAATCATAATAATAATAACAACAATAATAATAGTCATCATGGTGATAATGGTAATTCAGCAAATATAAGTCCAATGCATATGGGTCAACAACCAAATGGATATAACAATAATAATAGTAATAATAATAGTCAATTACAACAACAACAACAACAATTACAAGCACAACAAGCTCAAATGCAAGCACATCATGCTCAACAACAAGCACAACAAATTCATTTACAACAACAACAACAACATTATCAAGCACAAATGCAACAACATGCAATGCATATGAATAATCAACCACCACCTCCAAATGGATATGGTCCACCACCTCCAAATGGTTCGCAAATGGGTCATCAATCACCAATAATGGTTGGAAATGGTGCTTCATTATTACAACCACCAAAATGGAGTGCATATGGTGATGATTTAGCTCCATTAACACCACGTTCAGCAGCTGGTTATAAAGCAGGGATTTATCAACAACCACCACAACAATATTCACAACCACCACCACCACAACCAATTAATTCACCATTAAAAGGTGGTCAACAAATGGTTGGTAAAGGTGGTCCACAACAACCAATGTATTATTATGAAGGATCAAATGCACAATATCAAACACCACCACCACCACAATACAGTGGTATGCATCAACCACCTCCACCCCCATATGGTGGAGTATGGTCAAATAATGGATCGCCATATATGCAACCACAACAAGCACCACCACAACAACAATCACCATATTATCATAATGGATATTCACCACAACAACAATCACCAATATTAACAGCACAATCATCACCACAACCACCATCACAATTACATTTACAACCACATCAAATTGCGCAAGCACAACAAATACAACAACAACAAATGCATCATCATCAACAACAACATTTACAAATGCAAATGCACCAACATCATCATCAACAACAACAACAAATACATCTTCAACAACAACATTTAAATAGTCATCAAGTTAATCATCATCATATAAATTCAAGTCCTGACATTACATCACAACAAGCAAGAGATATGCAATCTTCTCCAATAATAAATCACACTAATAATAATAATAGCAATAACAATAATAGCGGTAACAAAGGTGGCGCTTACGTAAACAAAATAATAGCTGAACAACATCAACAACAACCACATCCAAATAATAGTCCAATAATTAAAGTTGAAAAAGAGCATCATTCATCATCTCCACCAATACCTGAACAACAATCAAATAGTGCAAGTTCTCAAGCATTTAATAATAATAATAATAGCAACAGTAATAGTAGTAATAGTAATAATCAAAACGGTAACAATAATAATTCATCATCATCATCAACACCACCAATTTCACCAGCAAATTTAAATAATCAATCACCAACCATAACATCAACCAATTTAAATCAAACACAACAATCACCAGCGTTAGTATCAGTTGCAAGTAATGCAACAGCAACATCAACCTCAACTTCAACCAACAATAGTAATAATAATAATAATGACGAAAAACCAAAATATAAGAAATCATTATCAATTGTTATACCAGAAGTTGGTAATTCTAAATATCCACCACCACAATGTAAATTGACACCAATTAATGCGGAAACAACTAAACAACCACCAGATATACCAACATTACCATCACCACGTGATTTTTATCCTGAAATTAATTTAATTCAACCGACTGATGTTTCTCTAACTCCATCATTTTGGTCATGGAGTCATACACCACGTGGTACTGGTGGTTTCCCTGCATCGTTAGGTACTCCTTCAAGTTCATCGACATCATCTTCATCATCCACTTCTTCAACAACATCTTCATCTGCGCCAAATAATGCTTCAAATTTTTTAGGTTGTCTTTCACCTAGAAGTTTTTCATTTGAAAATAATAGTAATAGTAATAGTAGTTTTAATAGTAGTAATAATAATAATAATAATAATAATAATAATAATAATAGTAATAATAATAGTAGCAATAACAATAGTAATAATAATAATAGTAATAGTCCAGATGAAAGTGAAGGTTTTAATAGAAAAAGAAAATCTATGGAACCAAAAGACTAAATTTTTCCCTCCGCATAAAAAATAATAATAAATTTTTAAAAAAAAACAACCCCCTTCTATGTACATATAAAACACAATCAAACAATCAAACAAAACTATATAGTTTTTTTTTTTTGCTCTTAGTATTTCTCTGTTTTCTCTTTTTAACGCAAATAATTTTTTTAATTTTTTTTTTTCAATTTTTTTTTTTTTTTTTTCTTCAATTTTTATTTTTCATAATCAATCACATACACTCATATAAATTATTTAATCATGTCTATGGTCATTGTATGTATTGTTTATTAAATGCGCAAATATGGTACTATAAACAATATGATAATAGGGTTGATATGGTTTAGTGATATTATAATAGATATATACATTGTGGTAATATAGGTATAGCGAGTGAGGGGTATCAAACAACAATGAATTATCTATCATATGATCAACACACATATGAATACAATGTCAACAACAGTAATATCATAAACAATAGTTATAGTAGTAGTTAGATACCAAATTCACCAACAACATCCTATTATTCATATTGTTTAATTAAATACACCATTTTTTCGCATGATGGTTATATTTCATTGTGTAACGAATATACACTAACATATAGTATGATATGATATACAGAAACGTTTCTTCTGTCAAGGTAGTTTAGAAAGAATTGAATCTGCAAAGAAATTACTTTCAGAATTACCAAAAAGCAACATTGAACAAAAAATCAAAAGTTTACTCGAAAGAAACAGTGAAGTTGCCAAAAAACACAACTTATCATACACTCCAATGTGTAAGTACACACACACACACATATATATATATATATATATATATACTCACACACACACACACACACACACATATATATATATATATATATATATTTAAATATATGCTAATCAATATGATATTGATAATACAGCCGAAGAAGAAAAATTAAAAGAAGTTTTAGAACTCCGTTACAATTACAAACTCGCTAGAATTAGTGCTTTTGAAACTATGGGTAAAAGATTCAGTGTAGGTTTTCATATTATCATAATCAAATATCATACACAAGATTAAATATAATGGTATTAACAAAATGATTTAATTAATATATTTTTTATAATGTTACCAAAACAATTTTAAATGTATAATACCAATCAAATAATCTTAGGATGTTCAACCAATTGAAAACAAGACTATCAAGGACTTTGTACCAGAATACACTGCATAAATGAATACATATATTGGATAATTTAAATAATAATAATATATAATAAATAATAAATAGTAGTAGTAGTAAATAAATAATAAATAATAAATAATAATAACCAACACAATGAAATAATTGGTTTAAAATAATCAAAAATAAAAAAAAAAAAGATATAATATTAAAAAAAAAACACATATGTGTTATTTAATTTCTTTTAAATTTATAAATTCCTCTTATAATTATTGGGTATTGTTTATTTCAGATGTCGCCATTGTTTTGCAACAACTGATTATATTGAATATCATACACAAATGCAAATGTGTAGTTGTTGCACCAGAAATTGTTACACCAATAACTACAGATAATTTATCAGTAGTAGTTGGACCAACAAATACTGTAGTACCAATTTAATAATCCAAATACTGAAATTACATCATGATTCCATAATGGTCGATGCTACAACATATGCACATAGTCAATTAGATCTTATTGTAAATAAAGTTCCAATCGTTAATACACCAATTTTTCATCCATCCATTCCAAAACTTGGTGACGATTATGATCACTTGGTTGATAATATTGACAATCTAGAAAAAAGTCATCTTGATGCAACACCAGAATTTACAACATTTAAATCATTATCAATTACAACTTGGTTATCATTGTCTGTTTCAAATTTATGTAATCTACTTTTGCCAATTTATATTTAACATTTGCAATCAACTCCTAAAATACTAATAATACCATTATTATTGATAGGTGACCCTTTTCTTGTTGCAAGATAACTTTGTGCAAATTTTTATAATAATCATGTTAATCTGATAGTTGTAGTACCACGTCACTTGATGATATATGTGATGGTATTTGGCTGGTTATTATTTTTGTTTTACAAGAAATTGATTCATATTGTTTAAAAATCAAAGAGGATAATAATGGCGACGATGATGAAGATAGTGATGAACAAATGGATAATGGTAACGATGATGAAGAAAAGAAATCCACTAGTGTTAAATATTTAGGTTATCCAAATTTAAAACCATTTATTGAAAAAGTTAGAAATAGTTTTAAATTTGAAAACGAATGTTTGGTACCATCGGTTGGAGTATTTAAAGAGTTTGAGTGCAAATGATAATATATTGGCTGGCCGATCCACATTATCAAATAATTAATACTCTAAATAAACAAGAAATCAATAGTTACAAAATCATGTTATTGTAAAACATATAATATTAAAATTTTATTTTTTTATATTTTTTTAATTTACTGTTATTACCATTTTTATTGTTTTTATTTTTTGATTGTTTAATGTGATAAATTTGAAAATTTTATTTTATTTTATTTATTCAGTCATAATAATACTTGCAATACATTTACCAACTTGTTCAGCCATTGCAGAACGATCATTTGAATAACTAAGAGTATTTTTAAAACATTGAGTAATTTTTTCACCATTAAAATGTGGTGCTGGTAAATTAACGTTTGCTGGTAAAGAAACAGAACCAGTTTTTAATGCAGTAGCTAAAATTTCAGTAATTTTACTTAATTGACCTTCAAAACCACACATTTTAGATATTTCTTGTACTAAATTACCAACAGCATTAATGGTGATAGGTGTAGATTTAAATGATTGGGAAGCTGCTACCCCTGATACTTTATCAATTACACTTTTAATACAAATATTTGGTGAACTGTTGACTTTATTTTCCATAATTGATTTCTTTGTGTTATAAAAAACTTCTGCTGTAAACAATTGGTAATCAATTGGATTTGCAGCTATGAACCAAGGTAATACAAATTCATTTACTCTATGACTATTTGATAATGCAGGAGAACTATTTATTTCTTTATTTAATTCACATGAAGATACATTGAATAATACTGATAATATAAAAATTAATGCAATTAATAATTTCATTTTGAGAGTGATAGAGATAGTAGTATTGATAGTTTTTATAGAAAAAAAAAGAATAAACAAATAATTAATTGAATGTAATTGTATTGAATGATTTAATAATTTGAAAATAAATTTCTATTTATAGTGGTGGTATGTGTGGTTTTTTTTATTTTAAAATTAATTTATATTAAAAATAAAAATAATTATCTAAAAATAATTGTAATTTGAGTGGTGCTTTGTGTGTATGAATGTTTTATTTAATTTTTTATATGTGTGGTATGGTATATATTTCGAAAAATAAGAAATCTTTTATATATTATTTAGGGGTGTGCATGTGTATTAATTATTGTTGTTACTATTTTGGGTAAAATATGGTCATATTTTAATTTTCAGAGTATGTGTGTTGTTTTTGTAAATCTATTTGTTAATTATTATTATTGTTGTTGTTGTTTAAATTATTCTTATTTTTTTTTTATTTCTTTGATAATATCATATAAACTGGAAATTTAACTTGGATAATTTTCAAACTTTCATCGTTTATATTATAAAATTCCAATAATGATTTCTTAATATCGGGTAAAATATCTTTATTACCACGTTTTAAATATGTGGAATAACCTGACCAACTTGAGTAATAACCAACCATATCTCCAATGGACATTGTTTTCTAAAATGTATTGAATAATATTAATAAATTGGGGTTTTAATTAAAAGTAATAATGCATTTTGCTGCTTGTACATACTGGGAATGTAATTGTTTTTCTAATTGTATTTTCATAGGTTGGTTTAATATTAACGTATTCATCATCAATATATTTTCTTTCTGGAGCCCAAAATTCATCACCGATAACATTTGAATAAAACTGTAATGTTCATTAATATCTCTTAATTATTAATATACGATGACAACGTTTTAATAATAAAAATTATATGAATCTTACATTTTGATGAATGTTTTGTGCAGCATCATTGTTTTGGATGTCCATTAAACCATATGACCAAATTATTAATGAACCATTATCTTTTAATAATCTTTTAGTTTCTTCAAAGAAAACAGGTAAATCAAACCAATGTGCTGCTTGTGCAACTGTAATACAATCAACTGAATGATCTGGTAAATCTATTTTCTCTGCTTTTGATAATCTGTATTCTACATTTTCTGCTTTTTCTGCGTGTTCAAGTTGACCTGCAGATGGTTCAAAACCAATTACTTTTTTAAATAATTTAGTTAATCTAACAGTTGCTTGTCCTGATCCACAACCAATATCAATACATAATTCTCTTTTACTTGTTGGATCAATATGTTGATCTATAATTGAATATAATTCATCTGAATATGTTGGTCTAAAATCTTTATATGATTTACCAACTGATCCAAATTTATCATCAAATTTAACTTCACTTGTCATTTTATTATTATTACTTGTAAAATATTTAAAACTATAATTATTATTTATTATATTATTATTTATTTTATTAAATTATTTATTTATTTTTATTTATTTATTCTGGGGGAAACATGTCACAATTATGATTTTTTTTTTTTAAAAAATCAAAAAATTTAATTAAAAAAAAAAAAATTTAAAATAATTAAAATTTAATTTGGTGTCATACTTTTCCTTTTTTAAATTAATAATCATATAAATTAAGATACATTGAAATATGAATATATTTGTAGATGTACTTATATATTAAATATAAAATGAAAAAAGTATAATAATTTTTTTTTGTTTTTTTTTTTATATAAAATAACTTCTTTTTATGTCAGAACAAGATAAAAAACCAGTTTTAAATAAAAAAAAGTATTAAATCTTTAGAATTATAAATAAAATATATAGATTAACTAATATTTTTTTTTTTTTTATAAATTATTAGTATTGCATTTTTAAATAAAGATGGTGGTGATGGTGTTGTTGCAAAACCAGTAAAAGTTGCAAAATCAAAAGTAGTACCACGTCCTCCCACATCATCAATTAAAAAACAACATTTATCATTAAATTTTGATGATATCAATGATATTGGAACCCCAAGAATTTCAAAAGATAAAAGTGCATGTGAATATGAAAAAGATAATGAATTTTATTTAGCAAGAAAGAAAGCAATTGAAAAAAGAGAAAAAGATCTTAAATTGATTAGACAACGTGAAGAAAGAGATAAATCAAATTCTAAACCAAAATCTAAACCAAAACCAGGATCAAAGAAATAATTTATTCATTCAATATTTTTTACTTTTAGTGTAGTGAATTTTAAAATTATCAATAAATTAATTAAAAAAATTAATAAAATTGAAATTTACTAAGAAAAACTAAAAAATTGCGTCATTTTACACCTAAAAATGATAAAAATAGAATATCATATGATGATACCACTGAAAAAAAAAAAAAAAAAAAATTAAATAAATTTTTTTTAATTTTTGTTTTTTTTTTAAAAACAACTGACCCTGCGCCCGAAGAGGATAGTGTGTGTCTGGGTGGTGGCG
>JACAFY010016954.1:0-13088 GCA_015252635.1 Dictyostelium capitatum | reverse complement strand
GGAATAATACTTTACCCTCTTTTTTTAAAAAATAACATAGTAGAGTCTTAATATTACTATAGAAGAGTGTTTATAGAATAGTAAATATAATTGTAATCTGATATTTCTTTAACAATAATGAATAAAATATGTGAATAAAAAAATAATAAAAAAAACCAAAATCAAAAATTAGAAAATACAAATACATATATCAAAATAAAAACATATACTCACTAGCAAAATATTTTATTAAAAACACACTAACACCATTTATTAAGCCAACACACTAACACAATTTATTAAACACACTTTTATTATATTTATTAAAAACACATTTCACTTATTTTTTAAAATGGAAATAAAAGTATGATTGGAAATTATGGAAAAAACATTATTTTTGGTTATCCAATTTAAGAAAAATGATTTACAGAAAATATTTATTAAATAATTAGTTTTATAAATAATACAAAAAGAGCAACATAAATTTTATTTTTTGATTTATTGACTAATAAATCTATAGTTTAACCAACCAGGTATTCATTTTTTAATTATTGTAACCGAGGTTATTAATATTTTTTATTAACCAATAAATAGCTAATAAAATAGTTACCATTGGGACTATTTATATTTTCTCGTGTGATACAAGTTAATTGACTTTGCAACTATTCAAACACCTATTTAAAAAAATATAATATGTAAATGATACAATGAAAATGACATATCCATTTTATTTTTAAAAACAATAGTGAAAATAAAATGGATATGTCATTTTCATTGAACTTTAAATCACTAATGTAATTGTTACTAAATTGTTTATATTGTATAGTTTATATCAATTTCTATTTTTTAAGTTAGTTAATTATTTATATATAGTATCTAATTGCAAAATATTAAATATTTTTAAAATTAAAAATCTATAATTATTAGAATATTTGTATTTGATTTTATTTTATTTGGTAATTATTTAAACAACAGAGTAACTCAAGATCCAAAATTTTGACAGTATTATTATAGAATGGCTTTTAATAGTAATTTATAAGCGCCCAGAGTTAAACCTTTAAGTGTCAATGTATTGATATGTTATGTTTTCATTTTTCAAGCACATTAATTTATCACATGAACCAGAATAAAGATGAGATTTAGTAATACATTTCAATGTTTTCAAATCCCAAAATTTAGTTGATTTATCCAATGAACAAATGAAAAGATATGATCCAGATATACATAATGTTTTAACTGCTTGTTTGGTCTCGCTTCAAAAATATATTTACACTCCAAAGTTTTCAAATCACCCAAACTTTGATGGCCCTATCTGATTCGGTACAATTGTTTACACATATACATAAATGTAACATGATATCATTATAAGCTTCAGTTAATTTATCGTCTCTAACTTTAAAGAATGTGACCTTTCATATTAGTAAATTATAAAATTATTTGCATTTACAAAATTTAAATTTATATTTATTTCTAGTTCTCTATATCTGTTATTTATTTTGATTTATTATCAGATGAAATTAATAATGATCCACCTCATTGATGAGTAGATTTTTTCTTTTGAACCACTTGTAATTTCAAACAATGATTTTGTGGTTGCATTATAATAGTTGTTATTATTATTATTATTATTATTACTCGTTGTTTCTCTTCTGGTGTATCTGGAATTATTAAATCTGGTCTTGGTACAATACATTAATCTAATTTCTCAAAAGATTCTGCGCACAAATTAAAATTTCATGTGTATTGGAGTTTGTATACACATGATTGTAAAAATTCAATCATTTTTGGTGGTTTAAATGGATTATATTTACTTCAAAATATGATTGTCATGTTGTTGGTTTTTTACAAATTTTTGATACATCTGGTCGACTTTTTAAGTTAGTTTTCTGCTTGTTTGAAACTAAATATATGTTTAAGTAAAAAGTGATAAGAACCTTCCACTTGCACCAGATTTACATAAACCCAATGTAAGATGTGCTTTTTCTATAGTGTAACAATCAATATTTACAATTACCAATTGTTGTGGTGTAAAAAAAAATAAAAATAAATAAAACTTGTCACATCCAAAATCTTTTTGTAGTGGTTCACTTTAGTTAATTAACTTGTTTCACAATTTTGATGTAATTTGTGTCATTTGAATTAACATATCTTATGTATGTGTTTATTCAACTAACATTTTATTCACATAAAACACATTTTTAAAATGATATCAAAAAAAAAATTCAAAAAAATTCAAACCCAAAAAAATTAAAATCATTTCAAATAAAATAAAAATCATTTTTTTTTAATAAAATTTTTATTATTAAAATAATATAACTCACACACTAAACACACTTAATATTTTTCTTTATTGCAACATTTAATTTTTTTTTTCAATCAAACTATTCATTTATTATTTATTATTTATTATTATTATTGTATTATATGTACTACATAAAAAACAAAACTATTTAACTCCCTCCATCACCATTTAAATAATCAAAGATTTTAACAATGTCTGCTCCAATCTCACTCACACAAGTTGAAAAAAGTAAAAATCAGATCCTATGTACATTAATTAATTATAAAATATGCATTTTTACTAACACACTATTTTTACAGAGACTATAGAATCAATTTTAACAAATAGAAGAGAAGAAGGTAAATTAATTACAAAGGTATCAATATTGAACGAAAAGAAAAAGAAATCTGAAACAAAGACATTAATTTTATCATCAAATAGAATATTCTTATTTTCAGATTTAAAAGGAAAGGTAAAGTATACTCTTATATTAACGTATATACACATATACAGTATATTAATTACAAAGATGATACCTATTACAGTTATCAGCAGAATACCATTATTTAGATGTAATAGAAATATCAAGTACAAGTGAAAATGATGTATTTATTAAGTTTAAGAATCAATTTTCAATGAGAATGAGTAATTTGGATGCAGGTGAAATTTTAAAGACACTATACAGTACATTGATGTCAACATTTCCGGGTATTAAAGTTGGTAAAACCATTTTATTCAATATAACACCGGATAGTAGAATAGCATCTATATTTCAAGCAACCTCATTCAAAGATATAACAGCATGTGGTTCATTCAATTTAACTTATAGATCAGTTTGTGATTATTTAAATGTACAACCACTATCATCAGTACAATGGGACATTGAAAATCTATATCCATTTAATCAAGTACGTGATTTTAATATAGCTGAAATCTATCAATATACCATATCAGATTTAAAAGCTATCCTCCTCTCACTTTCCTACAATACATATTTCCAATCACTCTCTTCAAACAATAAACTATCAACTGAAGATCTATCACAATTGGCTGAAGTATTTAAAGAAAACACCGCACTCACTCAAGTAACTATTACAAATTCTCAATGTTCAAAGGAACCAATTATCACACTCTTACAAAATGTTGCTGAAAATAAAGGATTACATTTAAACTCAATCAATTTAAATAATAATCAATTAGAGGTATGTAGTATATTAAATATTTAGAAAACAAACATATCACAAAACCATTATATTAATATATTGGTTTACAGAATAAGGGTATTTTAACATTAGGATCAAGTATTCAAACATTTTCGAATCCGTTAACATATTTAAATATTGAAAATACATCATGTTCTGGTAAAGGATTGGAAGCAATGTTTGGATGTTTGGTTGTAAATTCGGTCGTATGTGGATCATTGACCTATTTAAATATTAGTAATAATAAATTGGAAAGTTATGGTACCAATGGATTATGTAAATTTTTAAATAAGGCATCAACATTACAACAATTACATATGAGTAATTGTAGCCCAGTTTATAGTTGTTTAAAATTATCAAGTGGATCAATTCAACAATTGGATTTCTCTGGAAACAAATCAACTACAACCAAAGAATCGTTTATGGATATTCTATCGTTTTTTAAACAAATGCCAAATCTTACTCATGTTAATCTTTCAAGAATTCAAACTAGTCCAGATGATTTGAAATTACTATTTAGTCCAGCAACTTCATTATTGAAATGTCCAAATGTTGATTTATCAGATAATGATTTGGGTGATAATGGTATAATCAAACTATGTGAAATTATGTATCCAAATTCAAATTTACGTCATTTATCAATCGATGGTAATTTTAAAAATCGTTCAAAATTACGTTCACGTGCAATTGAGGCATTGATCAATTTAATTGAAGACAATAATTCAATAGAATCGTTATCATTGTCAACTGGATCAAGTGGAAACAAGTATCAATTGAAAGGTGATTTAATGCCAATGTTATTATCATTGTTAAAAAATCAGTCATTAATTAAACTTGATATATCTGGAAATGGTATTGGTGATAGTGGTGCATTGGCAATTTCTAAAGTGCTTTGGAAGAATCAAACTTTGAAATCATTAAAATGTGAAGGTAATGATTTCTCATGGACAGCTTTGAAAATGATCAAAAATGCAATTAAAAGAAATGATAAATCACTTACCATATTCCCATTACCAATTAGTGATATCACTACCATATTGAAAAATGATACTGGTTCTGTATCTCAAGAAAAAATCATTAAAACAATTCAAGATTTACAAAATTCAATTGTTGCAAATTATTCACATAATATTATACCAACTTCAAATTCAAGCGATTCACTAAGTAGTCTTGCTGGTGGTATTAAACCACCAGTTGGTGTTATTAAGAAACCAATTCCACCAACAACAACAGCGAGTAAAGGTGGTCCTTCATCAAATTCAAATGCTGGTTATTCAACATTACCAATTAAAAGACCTGCGCGTGGTCCATTATATCCAGGTCGTTCAAATGTAAATGGTGTTGGTGCAACTAACAACACTGCCACAGATAAATCGGTTGTACAAATACCATCAATTGTATCAAGATCAATTGATTTACTCATTGAAGAAGGTACTGATTCAGTTGGTATATTTAGAACATGTGCTAGTGCAACCGCTTTGAAAAAGATTAAAAGTAGATTTGAAGCTGGTGAAGATATCGATTTAAAAGCGGAAAATGTTGATGTTGATACAGTTGCTGGTGTATTGAAATCTTATTTCCGTGAATTACCAACTCCAATATTTCCAGAAAATTTACATGAATCTGTTTATCAAGCATCAAGACAATCAACTCATCAAGAAAAGGTTACTTGTTTATCTGAAATTATCGATCATCTTTCAAGTCTTGAGGGTAAAATGATAAAGAAATTATTCCATTTACTTCATTTGATTTCCCTTGAAAAAGAAACAAACATGATGTCACCTGAAAACATTGCAATTTGTTGGGCCCCTACATTGTTTAGATCATTTGCATCGGAATTATTACCAATCTGTTCATTTATGATTGTAAATTATTATGATATTTTTGATCCAGAAAATAAACCTGTTGGTTTGATAACAGAAACAACAGCAGTTGATAATACCACTACCAATAGCAGTGCAATTGCATCATTATCATCACCAATTTCACCTTCAACAACACCAACTAAACCAGGTACATTATCAAATACTGTAGAAATATCATCATCATCATCATCAAAACCACCTTATTCATATTCAAATGGTGAACGTTCAAACACAGTTGGTCCAATGACTGCAAAAAGACCATTATCTGCTGGTTTGTCAAACGGTGGTAATGATTCGAATTCTTCTGGTCATCATACAATGCCATCGAGACCAATTTCAAAAAGAGTTGGATCAGGTACTTTACAACCAACTACATCTTATTCTGGTTTCAATAGTAACAACACCAGTGGTCCATCAAATACATCATCAGGATCATCCAATTCATCATCTAATAAAAGTTCAACAAATTCATCTCCAAATCCTACACCACCAGATTCACCATCTTTATCGCGTATGGATGGAACCTCAACTCTTAGATCAAAAAGATTTTCAAGAGTTAATCGGGTTTCTTATTCACCTGTTTTACCACGTGCATGGACAAATGAATCTAGAACTGTTTCTTCTTTATTCCAAGATGAATTGGATGATTCAACTTCACCAAGTACAAGTTTATAATGTGACATGTTGAATTAAATTAACAAATCAAACAAATCATACAAAAAAAACAAACAATTAAAACCCTATTTATTTTCATATCACAAACTATCTATTTGCAAATGTACAAAACAACCAATAAAAAAAACAATAAAAATCTAAAAAAAGTAGTGTGTAATAAACAAAAGACATATTCAGTAGTGTGTAATAAACAGTGGATATATATGTATTTTTATAATAATCTCTATTCTAACAGGTAAAAATCATTTTTTTATTTATTTTGTATTATATGTAAAAAGTATAAAACAAGAGTTTTTTTTATTTTTTTTTTTTTTTTTTTTTTTTTTTTTCATTTTTTTTTCAAATTCATAAAAAACGAAAATTGTGTGTTTCAATCATTTTTAAATTTACAATTTTACTCAAACGATAAACTAAAAAAAGAATGAACAGAGGATTTGTTGCAGGATTTAGAGCAGCAAGTAGAGCAGCTACTAAAACATCAACATCTACAAGCAATATATATAATAATAGTTTTAAATCATCGTGTACAGTAAATAATAATACAAACTCAAATAATATACCATCATCACAACAATCATCACCTTCATTCGCTTCATTTTTTACATCTTCAACAACAGCTGCTGGACCAGCCTATAATAGTAATGCCCCAAAAAGGTACCCATTATTATTTGTGTGATATTATTTGATAGTTGTTGAATTCAAATAAATACTAATTACATATTCATTCATTTAGTTTAAATATTTCTACAGGTTTATCTAAATTCAATTTCACTAGTTTCTTTGTTATTTCAGATGGTAATTATTTCCTATTATTATTATTTAATTCATTTAAACCCCCAAAAAAAAAAGAAAAAACAACTGACATAACATTTTTTTTTATAACTATATTTAAATATTTTTCAAATAACGTTCTTTTTTTTAAAAAAAAATTTATTGTTGTTATTACCTAAATATATTTTAAAATTAATAAAATTTAGATGATGATGGTATGTGATAAAGCCTATAAATAATTGTAATAATCCAATCCATTTTATTATTTTTTTTTCCATTTTCACCAACACCCATTTCCTTTTTCTATCCTATATTTTCACATAACTGTGTTTTAAAATATATTCTAAAACTATATTTATATTGATAAAGGTTCTTAATTTGGTTATTAATTATATAATAAAATAAAAAATAGGATCATAATACAGACAAATATATAAATACAAATCCTGGTAAAACGAAAAAATAAATATAAATAAATTTTATGATAAAAAAAAACAAAAAAAAACAAAAAAAAACTCTATTTGCAACGAAATTATATAATTGAGGTATACACCTTATCAAATATGTGAACTACTAATAAATTTATATATAAAGATAATCATATTGTATTTTTAAAATTCCAACGAATATTTGGGATAGTTAGAAAGGTTAAATGAAATTTTTTTTATTTTTTATTTTATTTTTTTTTTTTTTATTTTTTTTTTTTAAAACTTTTTTAGATTTTTTTATAATCCAAAGTTGTTAGTGTCACATTATTTGTGTGTTTTTTTAAATTTAAATTTATTTATTACTTTTATCGTTTTATGTACTTTTAAGCGCAACTATATAAACCCAATTTATTTGTAAATTATTTATCACAACAACACAATAACAACACTATAGCATAATATAATTTTAAAATTATATAATGAATTTTTCTGAAGAAGAAGAATATAGTAATAGAAATACAGCAAGTTCACAAAAATTAGGATCATTATTCAAAGATAATAACGCAATGTCAGGAAATCAATCTTTACAATACACCAATAACAAACAACAATCATCATCCAATTCAAATAGTAATGTACCTGACGTTTTAACATCATTTCCAATTCATTTATATAAATTGTGAGTAGTAAAAAAAAAAAATTATATAAACAGTACTACAGGCGCAATTTATGTATACTAATATAGCTTCAAATCAGTGATAATACAAAAAATGATTATGTAACAGCAGGTAATGTTGCAACAGCAATTGTTGGATATAAATCTAGTTCAAAATATCAATTGTTAGCATATGATAACAACAAAAATTACATTGTTACCATTAATATTACACCAACATTCAATTATACAGTATCAACAATCTATGGTAGTTTTGTTGATGGTAATGGTCAAAATTGGTCAATGACATTCAACAGTGTTGACGATTCAACAAAGTATGCAACCCATGTAGCAATTGCTAAATGTGCAAGTGGTAACTATCAACAAGTTGCCTATGTAGATTTGAATAATGTATCCAAAGCAAAACCAATTGGTAATGGTGATCGTGTTTCAATTAAATATGCTGGTTGGCTAGAAAATAACCAAAAGGTTGGTGGTCTTTTCGATTCAAATCTTCAAGCTGATACTCCATTTCGTTTTGTAGTTGGTGAAGGTAAAGTTATTAAAGGTTGGGATATCGGTATAATTGGTACAAAGAAAGGAGGAAAAAGAGTATTGGTAATTCCATCTGACTTGGCATATGGTAAAAAAGGACATTCTACAATTCCACCATCTTCAAATTTAATCTTTGAAATTGAAGTAACTGGTTCAAAGAAAAAAGAAGGTGCTGAACAACCATCTCTTCCTTCATTAAATGGTCAACATTCATCTGCTCCACAACAACCATCATTACCAAATCAATTATTTGAAAATTCACCAACTCCACAAGATGATAAAGCAAATTTAATTCAAAGAGTTGCTAAATTAGGTAGAGCAACTGGTTTTGCATCACCACCACCATCTGATAGCGAGAATGAATCAAATCATAATAACAATAATTCAAGAAACAACAACAACAACAACAACAATAATAATAGTAGCAATAATCAAAATAACAACCAAAATAACAACCAAAACAACAATCAAAATAACAATAACAATGGTAATAACAACAATAACCAAAATAATAATGGTAACAATAACAATGGTAACAATAATAACAATAATTACAACAATAACAACCAAAATAACCAAAATAACTACAACAATAACAACAATAATTACAATAATAATGGTATGAATGGTAATAACAATTTTAACAATAACAATATGAATGGTATGAATGGTAATAACAATAACATGTATAATGGTATGAATGGAATGAATCAAATGAATCAAATGAACGGAATGAATCAAATGAATGGAATGAATGGTGGATACAATAATTTAACAGGATCATTCCAATCAGGATCACCACAATTTAATCCAATGGGAACATTTGGATCAGCATATAATCAACAACAAACAGCATTGATTGGAGCAGGAGCATTAGTACCAATTATGCCACACCAACATCAGCAACCAATTATTGTAGCCCAACCAGCACCACCACCACCAACACCTGTTGTTGCAGCACCACCACCACCACCAACACCTGTTGTAATTCAAGCACCACCAGCACAACAACAAACATCATCCGAAACCATTCAAATTCTTGTTGAAGAAAAACAATTTAAAAAAGAGATTAAAGCAACCATGGACCAATTCAATAGTAAATTGGATCAAGTATCCAATAAATTTGATACACTTTCACAACCAATTGTCAAAGGTGATGTACCAATTAGCGGTGTACTCTTGGTTCAAACACTTTACAAATTGGTTGAAGACAATGAAAAATTGATCAAAGAAAACATTGAAAAAGAAAATCGTATGACCACACTCAAAGAAAACATTGCAACACTTCACAAAAAGAATGAACAATTTTTAGAGGAAAACACAAAAATGATGGAATCACGTAACGAAGCAATCACTGATAATGTTGCACAAATGAGAAAACAAATTATCGATCTTCAAAAACAAAAAACCGCTGTTGAAGATGAACTCGCTGATAAACAAATGTCATTTGCTAAATCTCAATCAACCATCAACCAATTAAAGAGAGATTACAATTCATTAACTGAAGAACTCAATTCTGCCAAAGAGGAAAACATTAAATCAATTCAAGATCAAGATGCACTCAAAGCTGCTGAAAAAGATTATGCACTTAAAATTCGTGCATTCAAAAAGAGTTTACTCGATGAAAAGAATTCAAGAAAATCAGATACCGAAAAGATTGCATCTCTTGAAGATGAATTGAAAGATGCTCAAGATAATCTTGCTCAAGCTGAAAAGAGTAACGAAGATTCTGTTAAAAGATTGAAAATGGATATGGTTAGAATTAAAAAGAGAAACGATGATAAATTAGCTCAATTAACATTGGAAATTACTACACTCAAAGACACATTAGAAAGTGAACGTTCTGCTATGTCATCCGTTACCACATTGGTTGAAAATACTCGTATCGAAGTTGAATCTAAATTCAATTTAATTTTATTGAAAAAAGAAGAAATCATTGCATCTGCTGAATTGTCTATTCAACAAGAACAAGCTAAACTTGGTAAATTAATTGAATCAAATAAACAACAAGTTGACCAATTGTCCGCAAACATTGTAGAAATTGAAAAGAAATTGGATCAAGAAAAACAAGAAGTTGTTAAATCTTATAAAAAAGGTTTCACTGAAGGTATTGAATCCACAAAACAAGAAAATGATTTGATTAATACTCTCCAACAACAATTGGGTCAACTTTCAACTCAATACGAAGATTCTAAAAAACAATTGGACGATACCACATCAAAATTGACTGCTCTTGAATCACAACCATCAAAAACAATCATTAAAGAAGTTATCGTTAAAGTTCCAACTGCTGCTGATGGTACTTCTGTTGCATCAGATGTTGAAATTGCCAAAGAAGTTAAAACTTGTATGCAAAAAGTATTTGTTCAAGTCTCTGATTCATTTGAAGAAGATGAAGAATATTCAACAGATACAATCATGTCTACATTTAAAGATGTTATTAAAAGTGTAACCGTTGAATTTTTACAACAACAAAAAGAAAAGAAAATTAAACAACAAGAAGAGGTTGAAGAAGAAGAAGAACAAGAAGAAGAACAAGAGGAAAATGTTGAAGATGAAGATGAAGTTGAAGAAGAAGAAGAAGAAGAGGAAAAAGTTGCCGAAGATACCAAACCAGAAGTTGTTGAAGAAGAAGAAACAAAAGTTGAAGAACAAATTGCCGAAAATACCAAACCAGAAGTTGTAGCACCAATTACTGTCGCTTCAACCACTAAACCAGAATCCAATGATGATGATGATGACGACGATGATGATGAAGATTTCGATGATGTTGATGAAGAACAACTTAAAGACATTGACGCTGAAATCGCTAAAATGCAATTAGAAATGGGAGATGAAGATCTTGAAGATTCAGAAAATGAAAAAGAAGAAGATAAACCAGTTACAACAGAACTCAAATCTGAAGTTGTTAATCCACAAATTACAGATGCTATCGTTGCTGATCCACTTTCAAATAAAGACGATGAGTCTGATAAAGAAGAAGAAAAACAAGTTGAAGAAGAAAAAGAAGTTGAATCTAACAAAGAAGAAGAAAAACAAGTAGAAGAAGAAACTAAAGTTGATGTACCAGTCATTGGAGAAGAAACTAAAGTTGAATCTGACAAAGAAGAAGAATCAGAAGAAGAAAAAGTTCAAGTACCAGTCATTGAGCAAGATCCAGTCAATGAAGAAGAAGAAACTAAAGTTGAATCAGACGTTGAAGAAACTGTTGTTGAACCACCAACTTTAGATGATGAAGATTTCGAAAAGATTGAAAGAGAATCTGTTGAATCTGAAGAAGTTGTTATTGAAAAAGTTCAAGAACCAGTAGATGTACCAGTCATTGAAAAGGATTCAGATGTCGAAGAAGAAGAAGAAGAAACTAAAGTTGAATCAGATGCTGAAGAAACTGTTGTTGAACCACCAAATTTAGATGATGTTGAAGATGAAACTCCAGTAGAAGAAGAAAAAGTAGTTGAACAAGTTAAAGAAGCTGTAGAAAGTGGAATTGAATCATCACCATTTGCTGTTGATGAACCAACACCAGCTAAAGAAGAAGAAATTAAAGTTGAATCAGATATTGAAGAAACAACAGTTACTGAACCACCAACTTTAGAAGAAGATACAACACCATCAATCACCGAAGCAACCCCAACAACTATTGAATCAACACCATCAGTTACAACTAAACCAGATGAAGCTGATGTTACACCAAAGAAAACACCAAAGAAGACATCATTCTTTGATTTTGAAGATAGTCCATTCTCTGCAGATTCAGAAGTTAAAACAAATGCCACATCAGCATCATCAGACCCATTTGCAGTCGATTCATCAGTTTCCACAAATGCCACACCAACATCAACCAAAAAGAAAGATTTCTTCTCCACAGATAGCGATGGTTTATTTGGTGGTGAATCAGATGATATTTTCAGTAAACCATCAACAGCCGCCACCAGTTCATCAAAGAAAGATCCATTTGATATGGATTCAACTGATGACTTTTTCTCTTCATCCAAATCATCAGAACCAAAAGAATCATTCTCATCAAGTAGTTCACTTTTTGATTCAGACTCTCTTTTCGGTGGAATTAGTGTATCAAAACCATCATCTTCAAATACTCCAACCAGACAAAAACAAGATTTCTCTTCATTATTTGGATCAGATCCAACAGCATCTCCATTAATGGGTGATCCTGAACCAGAAGAAAAAGAAATCATTTTACCACTTTAATACCATAATAATAATATAAATTAAATATATAATACACAACATAAAATAAAACAATAAAAAAAAAAAAAAAAAAAAATTAAAAAAAAAAAAAATGATAAAAAAAAAAAAAAAAAAAAAAAAAAAAAAAAAAATTAATATAATACATATGGTTAATCTCAAAAAAAAATAACACACAACTAAATGTAATTATCATATCCACTTGATAATTATATGCCCATCAAGTTCATTTTTAAATAAAAAGATGATTGGAATACCTTTTCTGTTAATATTTCATTTACAGGTTTGTAATTTATTAATTTTCTTTTAAAAATTGAACTAGTTGGTTTCAAAGAAGAAATAAAAAAGTAAACAAAAATCAAATGAAAAAATAATTTAACAAAGGATATCTATAAATTTTTTTTTTTTTTTTTTTTTTTTTTTGGTTATTAATTTAAAAAAACTTGCCCAAGGTATTTTAAAAAAAATGTT
>JACAFY010016934.1:0-14849 GCA_015252635.1 Dictyostelium capitatum | reverse complement strand
CTCTTGGGATTTTTTTTTTTTTCGAGTTTTTTTAATCTTTACTTTAGATATAGAATCAGATAAATATATAAAGAGAGTATGTCACATATATGGTGAATCAACCTTATTTGATTTTGTAATGAACCTATGAAAGTTTATATGAAGTGATTCTAATATATGATTGTTTTTTTTTATAATTTAGCATGGCTGATACACAAACTCAATCCGCTGATCAAAAACAAGGTCGTGCCTTTGGTGCTCGTCCAGCTCGTGGTGCCGCAGGTGCTCCACAAAGAGGTGGTGCTGCAGGTGCCCCACAAAGAGGTGGTGCTCGTCCACAAAGAGGTGGTCGTGATGAATCCAAAGGATGGACTCCAGTCACTAAATTAGGTCGTCTTGTTGCTGCCAATTTAATCAAAAACATCCACGAAATCTATTTATTCTCACTCCCAATCAAGGAATTCCAAATTATTGATAGATTCTTAACCCTCAAAGATGAAGTCATGAAAATTGTTCCAGTTCAAAAGCAAACTCGTGCTGGTCAACGTACTAGATTCAAGGCATTCGTTGTTGTTGGTGATCACAACGGTCATGTAGGTTTAGGTGTTAAATGTGCTAAAGAAGTTGCCACTGCAATTTCAGGTGCTATTGTTGCTGCCAAATTATCAGTTGTTCCAGTTCGTCGTGGTTATTGGGGTAACAAAATCGGTGCACCACATACTGTCCCAACTAAAGTTACTGGTAAATGTGGTTCAGTTGCTGTACGTTTAGTACCAGCACCAAGAGGTACAGGTATCGTTGCTGCTCGTGTTCCAAAGAAATTACTCCAATACGCTGGTGTTGATGATGTTTACACATCTTCACGTGGTAAAACTAGAACCATGGGTAACTTTGTCATGGCTACTTTCTTCGCCATCACTAAAACTTTTGCTTACTTAACACCAGATCTCTGGAGAGATGTTAAATTAATCAAAACTCCATATCAAACTTCATCTGATTTCTTAGCCAACAAACCAGTTGAACCACAACAAGAATAAACTAATTTATTAATTTAATTTTTTTATACTCGAAATTAAACATACACATATGCATATATACAACAAATATATACATATATTCATTCTTTTTTTTTTTTTTATTCAAATTTAATTATTATTATTTATTATTTAATTTTAATCTTAAATTTAACAATTGTTACATATATTGTTTATTATATAATCTCAATTATTAATTATTAATTATTTTTAAAATTACACTCAAGCTTGAACATCACATACACAATATAAACACCATCACATTAATAGCCATCATTAAATTTCTTATGTTTTTTTAAAAAATAAAAATTAAATTAAAAAAAAATTTTAAATTTTTTTTTTTTTTTTTTTTTTTTTTTTTTTTTTTTTATTAATTTCTTTTTTTTTTCTTTAGATCATTGGCAATATATAAAATTACACCAGAATTTATTTGATCGGTTTATTTCATTCTTTCATTCTTTCTATCCGTTATTTATTGCAATTTAGAATATATTTATCTCATTTTCTATAATATTTTATTATTTATTATTTTTTTATTATTTTTTTTGATATTTTTTAAATTTAAATTCACAACTTTTTTTTTTGAAAAATTATTCTAAATTCATTTTTTAAAAACCACACACATACACAACTATAATATAGTTTTTATTTTTATTTTTTTTACGCAAATAATAGATACATATAATACACATCTTTAGAATATATAAATACACATACACACACACAATTGTACAATCAAATAAAAACAAATAGATAAATATAATGGCTGCTCAAAAACGTTTACAAAAAGTAAGTGTTATGAACAACTATAAATACTCTCTTACACTCATGACAAAATATTTACAAAACAAACTATTGTTAACTCTGTTTATATAGGAAATTACAGATATTCTCAAATCACCACCAACATGGTTTTCAGCTCATCTCGTTGATGATAATTTACAAAAATGGAAAGCAACTGTTCAAGGTCCAGTAAGTATTTGTTGTGTGGGCGCATGTATTTACATTTATATGTATAGCATACTAATATTAAAGCATAAATATTTTCAGGAAGGAACACCATACGAAAAAGGTGTATTTCACATTGAAATTGATATCCCAGCAGATTATCCATTTAAACCACCAACTTTAAAATTCACAACCAAAATCTACCACCCAAATATTAAACAACAAGATGGTTCAATCTGTGCTGAATTATTATCTTCATGGAGTCCACAATTAAAAATCCAAGACGTTCTCACTACAATTCGTTCTATACTCACCGAACCAAATCCAGATTCACCTTTAGAAAACGATATTGCTCAACAATTTAAAACAGATCGTAATGCATTCAACAAAAGTGCTAAAGAATTTACAAAGAAATATGCACGTTAATTAATTAATTGGGGTTCATCAACTTTTTTTTTTTTCCTTATATAATCATATACATATATACACACACATATACATACAATCACTTCACTCTTTAATTAATAATATATTTAGTAGTATAATATAGTAAAATAGCAGTAGTGTAGTAATGTGGTGTATAAAAAAAAATCATAAATAAAAAAAAAAAATAAAAAATGTAATTTATTTCAACAAACAGGTTTAGATTATTGTTTAAAAGTAAAGTTTTAATTATATTCATTTATTGATTTGAAAGAAATGGAACCATTTGATCCTGTCCAACCCACATCGTTGTATGAAAAAGTATCGTTTATCGCAGAATCACCACTGTAATAATATTGTCCTGTTACAGTGAGATTTAAATTTTCAACTACACCACTACTACCAATACTATTATTGTTACTTCTATTATTATTGTTGTTGTAGTTATTATTATTATTATTATAATTTCTATTCTTATTTTTTTTTTTCTTTGAGTATTTGTACCTTTTAAATCTCTTGTTATTATTATTATTATTGTTATTATTTGATTTTGGATATGGTTTAAATTTATTATATGATGTATTCTTATTATTGTTGTAATTATTATTATTATTGTTGTAATTGTTATTATTATTATCTTGGAATAAATTTTCAAATCTTTTTGGAATTGAAAATTTATTTTTTGACCATTTCTTATTTTCTTCATAATCATTTTCCAATAGTTCATTATCTTCAACAATATCATCTAATAATCTACTATTATAGGTGAATCTATGTTTGAATCTATCATTATTATTGTTATTGGTTGATCTTGGTTGTTGTGTAAACTGAGTTGATATAATATCATCATTATTGCTGTTGAATTGTGTATTTTGAATTGAATCTGATATATTGCCACTATTAGTTGGAGAGAATTCATCAATTTCATCATCATCATCATCTATTATACTATTATTATTAAACATACTTCTCTTGTTGACACCATCACCACCACCACTACTACCATTACCGTTACTACATCCACTACTAAAATCATCAACTTCAATATCATCTTGTTGAAATGATACACTTGTTTGTTGATCTTTATTTATAAAGGTAACTTTCTCTAATAAACCAATTTTTTTAAAATATTCTTTATAACATGTTCCAAAATTTCCTCTTACATTATGAAGTGTGAAACACTCATTTTTAGAATGTGATTTACCAATTGCGCCAACTTGAGTACCATATGAAAGTACATTAATTTCCAATGAAAATTCTTTCTTTTCTAATAGTACAATTAATGATTCAACTTTTGTATATTTAATTTCATAGGTTGTTGAAATTTGATTATCACTATTATTTAATATTGGAATTTTAAATAAATTTGAATAGAAATTAATTTGACCATCTTTAATACGCATATCTTTTTTAGTCAATATTCCAACTATTAAATCGAAACATTTAAATTGAAATAATTGTGTGGTCTCTGCTGCTGTTGTTGTTGTATTACCCATTTTAAAATCTGTTAATTTTGGTACATTTGATACATTTGGTACATTTGGTACATTTGGTACATTTGGTACATTTGGTACATTTGGTACATTTGGTACATTTGGTTTAATTGCTGTAGTTGTTGATGTAGTTGATGTAGTTGTAGTTGATGTTGTAGTTGTACTCTTTAATAATGATGGTAGTGGTGGTCTAATTTGAAATTTAAATGGGCATGTTGGTATATTTGGTGATGGTGTAGTCACTGGTATAATTCTAGTTTCCATTATCTTTTTAATTGTATTAAATCCACCATTTTGATTATTATTATTATTATTATTATTATTATTATTAATGGTATTATTTATAGAGTTTTTTCCCAATATTGAAGGTACCATTCTTTTATTATTATTATTATTGTTATTGTTTGTATTATTTATAATGTTATTTGTATTCTTTACAATATTATTACTGTTATTTAATTTTGATATAGTTTTTTTACTATCAATTGAATCTAATTCATTTGAAACGTGTTGTTCAATATCAATTTTTAAAACTTTAACTTGACAAATTGGACAATCTGTATATAATTCTTCAATTATTGTTGTTGGTGATGATGATGACGATGAAGTTGTTGTAGTTGTGGTGGTTGTAGTTGTGGTGGTTGTAGTTGCTGGATTGGTGGATAATGTATTATTGATAATTTCATTCTCGAAATCAAAATCAATATCCAAATCTATATCTAAATCTATATCTTTAGGTCCTTGGTTTTCAATTTCATTTCTATTTTTTGCATTATTATTATTTACATTGTGATGATTATAGTTATTATAATTATTATTATTTTTATTATCTATAAAGGAACAACTGAGACCATCAAGATCATCTTCATCATTGTCTTCGTCTTCGTCGTCCACTATAAATATATTGTTATTAGCTACTGATCTTTTATTTTTAATTGTTGGATTATTTGTAATCTTTATAAAATTTGGCATTTCGCATAATGACAGTGTAATATTAAAAAATAAAAAATAAGTAAAAAAGCGAAAATGATTTTTTTTGAATTTTTTGAATTTTTTGTAACGGTTGGAAAACCATAATAGTATTTCTAAATTATACCGCTATTAATAATCTAATATTATAATATTTTCCTATAGGTCTATTTTTGATATTTAAAAATAAATAAATAAAAATTAAATCTGTTTTTTACATGGTGTTAAATTTTTAAATGTATTTTTTTATGGTGCGGGTTTTGGTGATAAATTAAATATTCATATTAAAGGTACAATGGAAAAAAAGAAAGATATTAAGAAGAAAGTAGCAATAATTGGAGGTGGTGCATCAGGATTAGTATCATGTAAAGAACTTTTAGAAGTATCAAACAATTGTATATTTGAACCTGTAATATTCGAAAAAGAGAATAAATTAGGAGGTACTTGGTCAGAGAGTAATACTAAAGCATGGAATTCATTAACTACAAATGTTAGTAAATACTCACAAGAGTTTTCAGATTTTCAATTTGATTGTGATCAATTATTTCCAAATCAAATTCAAGTTTTTCAATATTTAAACAACTATTCAAAACACTTTAACTTATTAAAATATTTAAAAACAAATTGTAATGTAATTAAAGTTTGTAAAACATTATTAAATACATGGATTGTTGAGTGGATAGAATATATTGACAATAAACAATCAATAATTAATAAAATGGAATTTGATTTCATAATTATTGCATGTGGTGTATTTAATAAACCCGCTTCAATTAATAATATAAAGGAATTAAATGGTTTAAACTATTATAATAGTGAAAAGATTATACATTCAAAAGACTATAAATCACCACAACAATATATAAATAAAAAAGTATTAATAATTGGTAATGGTTCAAGTATGTATATTACCATATTTTAGATAGTATATTACTATTTTATTGTGTTTACTAACTAAATTATTTTTTTTTACACAATGGTACTGAAGGTGGTAATCAAATTTGTTATGAAATTTCAAAGAACGCAACTTTAGATAATCCAGTCTATCATTTAACAAAGACTATAAAATGGATCGTACCAGTTAATGTTGTTAATAACATTGATAATGAAAGTAAACCAATTGACGCAATATTATTTAAAAGGTCATTATCATATAAATTGAAAGAAATGGATGAAATTGAAAAGAATAAAATGATGTATTCATTAATGAAACAATTATCAAATAATAATGAAGATTGTAAAGATTTAAAAGTTGATAAACCACCTGAATTGGCTTCAAATTATATAATCACTAATATAGATTATTTAAATCAAGTTAAAAATGGTAAAATTAAAATAATTAGATCAATAGATGATAGTGGTGATATTTGTGATGGCGGTGATAGAGTTACAATTGATCAATTCGATAAAGTTATAATTTGTAATGGTTACAATTTAGATTTATCATTCCTTGATGACAATATTAAAAATTTAATATCATTTGATGAAAATGAAATTTATCATCCATTAAAAAATTTATATAAAAATGTATTTTGTCCAGATTTATGTTATATTGATAAAAGTATAGATGGTAATGATGGGGATAATATATCAACATCAATTGCATTTATTGGGATGTATAATTATCCAGTTTATCCAATTACTGAATTAATGGCAAGATGGGTATCATTAATATTCTCAAATCAACTGAAATTAAGAGAAATATCGTTAATGAAGGAATGGATACAATTAAATAATCAAAAAATTAAAAATAAATCTAAGAATAATAATAAAACTCAAACACCATATGGCGATAGAATATTATTTTGTGATGATTTAGCAAATGAAATCGGATGTTTACCAAATTTAAATGAAATTAAATTACAATCACCGCATTTATATAATGCTTTATACAATTCAATGTTCCATTGTTGTTGCTATAGGTTAAATGGTTCAAATTCAAGGAAAGAGCAATCAATTAATACTTTGTTAAATGTATTAAACAATAAAACTTTAAATTGAATTTATAAATTATTTTTCTTTTGTATCTATATTATAAACCCTAGAAATATAAATGATTTAATTAAGTTAATTAATTGTTATATTACATTAAAACAAATCATTATTGTGTTGTTGTTGGTTATCTTTGTTGATTTATTACTGTTCAAAGTTTGATCTAATTGAAGTGTATTCTGCTAGGTGTGGTATAGTTAATTTTGTGGTGTTATTGTTCCATTTCTTGCTTATTTTCACCAGCATGTTTTGAATAGTTATTGAGTGTTGATTGTTTCTTCACCATCGGTGCTGCTCCAGACCTGGGATGATGTTGTTGTGAGTGAGTTGTGAACTATTTTTAAGCATGGCACGGCAAAAATAAATTCATCTTCATAAAAAAAAGCCTTAGTAGCTCAGTTGGTACGAGCGTGAGACTGAAGATCTTAAGGTCGCTGGTTCGACCCCGGCCTGAGGCAATAATTTTTAGTTTTTATTTTTTATTTTTACAGCGCCACACGAGAATAAGAGTGTAATGATGGTACCTATCAATATTCATAATACTCATATAAATCAATATTCACATAAAAACAAAACAAAAACAAATAGTTAAAACATACATGCACCTGAAAACCTTCCCCCTTAATTAAACAAAAAGAATAAAACTAAACAAATTGAATTTTTAAAAACAAAATGAATTAAAAAAAAATTGTTAAACAATTTAAATTAATTATGAAGTTATTTTAAAATTATAAAGTATTTAAAGGATTAGAATTTTCATTCACATTTAGGGGATGTATTATATTAACTTTATTTAAACAATATATTTAATTTAATATAATTTGAATAATTATTGAATTTGAAAATTTAATATCTGGATTTTATTTGCTAGAAATATTACAACAAACAACTCCTATTATTATATAATTATTATTTATAGATAATTTATTTTGAAACAACTTATGTATTAGTAATATGTACTAAAATACTAACATTACAACTAACATTAAATATTGGAAATGTACACTAATTACTTACATTAATTTTAAATGGTAATATAAATGTATATGTAATTCCTAACTAAATAAACAATATAAACATTAAATAATAAAATACATACACCTCCAATGAGTAAACTATATAAGGTGAATATTCTATATTAAAAACCTGTATCTTTATTTATAAAACCTGTATCTATATGTTAACTTTAAATAAATTATATTATGTTTATATCTGTTGCAAAGGTGGTCGACAAGAAAATAAAATTCAAAAAAAAAAAATAAAATAAATAAAATGCCTACCTCCCATACGTCTAACACCAACACTTGGTGATGTAGATAAGGGCAAGACGTGTTTTATTTAATAATTTTGTGATTATTTTACTATTTCTTGTTGTTTATATGTTTATTATTGTTTAATTATTGTTGTTGTATTGTTGTTAGGGATTTCATTACATTATTAATCATCATAAAAAAAGCCTTAGTAGCTCAGTTGGTACGAGCGTGAGACTGAAGATCTTAAGGTCGCTGGTTCGACCCCGGCCTGAGGCAATTTTTTTTTGTTTGTATTTTGGAAGAATTGTAGGGTATTTACTAAATATATCTGTGAAGTGAAAATTTAATTAATTTCCATTTTAATAATACTATTAAAATCAAAATTTTTTGGAAAAACTTATTTTAATATTAATTTTATTTTTAGCAAATATTCATGAACTGTTATTGTTGTGCTTGTAATAAAGATGATGCAAATAAATCATTGTTGTCAACTAGAATTTGATTTTTTAATTTAATATTTAAATTGATTTTAGAAAATTCGTAAATAAATGTTGAATAATAAATAAAAATTGATAATGCTGATACAATTTCAAATATAGCAGCTAAATTATCAATATAAAATTGAGCAATTATATCTATAAAGGTAATAATAAAAATAATTAGTAATTAATTATTTAAATAAAATATAAAACTAAATACTTACAACCAATGAATGAAACAGTGATAACTATTAAAATTTTTCTTAGAATTGAAACTTTTTTGGGTAATTTACTAAATCTATCATCTAAATAAGTTTGAGTAACTATATAAAGAAAACCAGTGAAAAAAAACATACCTGCAAATATTTGATGAACTACATTTGCATTATGATATTGGAATGATGATACTCCATGCATTGATATACCACTTGTAACACCTAATGTTGTTGAAAATCTATTTACAAAAAATTTAATCTCTTGATATTTATCAACTTCACCATTGAGCAATGAAGATGTAGATGATGCACCAATTTTAAAATTTTCAATAATATTATTTTTTAATATTAAATGTTTAATTAAAACAATGAAAATTGTAATAAATGAAATAATTGAAATTGAAAATGTACCAATGCAGCTTTCTATTGTTCAAATTTTGATTAAAAACAAAACTTTTAAAACTTGTGAATTATATTATTACACTAATCTTTATACTTACCAGGTGCAAAATCTATAGTATCGCTAATATATGGAATAATTCTATCATATTCATGTCCTAATTTAATAGCTAAAAAATAAGTAATAATAAAAGTAATTGGTATAATTATGATAATTGCTATTAAAAATAATATTGGCTTTATAGTAACTGATGACCTTGTTGGTATAGATGATTTTAACATGTTTTTATTTCTAAAATTAATTGTTTAATAATAAACTTCATGAAGTTTACATTAAAAAAATATTAAAAAAAATATTATTTTCACACACACGACCAAATTATTAATTTTTTTTTTTATTTATTTGTAAATATAACCCCACACACCCATAATTTTTAAATAATTATAATATGTTTACACATTAGATGATTTGTACATTATTTTTTTATAATTGTATTGCAACTAATAAGGAAATTAAGAAAAGGGATGAAATAAATAACTTTGAAGAAGAAGAAATATATTCAGTAGATGAATCAGATCTACCAGTAGTAGGATTTTGTGGTGAACTTGATGGTGATTCGGTAACTGGGTCTGTTGGGGATTGAGTAACGGGATCTGTTGGTTTAGGTGACTGTGTGACTGGTTCTGTTGGGGATTGAGTGACTGGACTTGTTGGTGTTGGTGTTGGTGATGGTGTTGGTGTTGGCACTTTAAATTCTGAATATTCAACTTGTATATTTGCGGATGTTTCTCCAAATTTAACTATTAAAGGATAAAATCCATATTCAAATACTTGTGGATATTGAATTGTCATTGAAAATGGACCAATAGAATCAATTATACAATCCGATCCATAAATTGAAACTGATATTAAATTTAAATTTGAAGTAAGGAAATTACCTGTAATAGTAACAATACCACCAGTAATATTTAAAGTATTTGAAAGTTGATTTACAATTAATGAATTAAATAAATAAAATTCAACATTTTCAGATTCTTGGCCCGATACATTAATTGATACAACTATTGAACTACCTTTATCTAAATTTAAAATTGGATTATCTAATGATTGGAAACCAATATAATTATTAATTGCTTTGGTTGCATTATAAACAATATTATTTACAGAAACCATATTATTATAATTTGCATATGCAAATCCTGTACCATTTATTTGTATTCTATCAATACCACCTTCATTAACAATACTGAATCCATTTATAATTGGAGATTCATATGAAAAACCAAATGTAAAATTTGTTACCATTGTTGAATATTGTTGAAATAAAACTTGATATTCAAATGGACCTACTCCATCACCAGCTGGAATTTTAAAAGTGAACTGAGAATTTGGAATTGTTGTAGTAAATTGTATATTATCAACAAAATGCATTTCATACCCAAAATCATTACCATTTGCAACAATTACACTTGAACCATCAGTTTTTAATACTTTATTATAATTATTATCAATAACAAACCCAGTGCAATCTGCTGCTGATATAGGACTAAAATAATTAAAATTCCATCTATTGGAAAATAAAAATGAAGTTTTTGCACCTCCCAACTTAAGTTTTATAGATAATGAAAATTAAAATTAAATCATTAAAAAATTTTAATTATTTATCAATGTATACATACACATCTGAAGCAATAAGGAACAGTACCATTTAATCTATTTGACGATAAACTTAAATTTGTTGAATTTGATTTACAATATTCAATAGGTATATCACCATAAATCTAGATTACATAAATTTAAATTTTAATAAAATGGAGAAATAACAATTAATTTTAAATAATGTACCTACTTGATTATTAGTAATTTTTAAAGAAGCTAATTTTTCAAAATTAAAAGTATTAATTGGTAGAGTTTGTGGTAAAAGATTCGAAGATATATTAATTTCTGTGCAATTAGAATAATCTAAATTACTGATATTGAAAGTTGATGCTATATTTCTAATGATATAAATAAAAAGTTAATATTAAAAAACAAATTGTTTAAGAATATTAAATGAATATACATTACAGTAATGAATTTTTTGGAACTAATAAACAAGGTGGTTGTGTACATTTTGAAAACATATCTGTTTGTCCAAAAAAACTAAATTTAAAAAAGTATTAAAATCTTTCTTTAACTTTATGTATTAAAAAATAAAAAGTAATTATCATCTTTAATCACTTACAATAACATTCCAGGTGATAAATTTGAAAGATCTAATATACCATCAAAAGTGAAACCATTGTAAACAGCTGATAACGATGTTAATGTTTTTATATTTGCAATTGATCTTGGGAATTCCATATATTGAACTTGAGTTTGAGTAGATCCAAATTCAAAACGAAGTATATCTAATGATTGAAATGAAGTAAAAACTGGCACTTGAATTGGTTTTGTACCTTTATTATCAACCATAAATGTTAATGCAACTACAGATTTAAAACAATTCCATATATTTGATGAATAACTAGTATCACCTGATAATGGTAATGTTAACTTTTCAATATAGTTATTAACTGGCATTGAATTTGAAGGAATAGCAAATCCTGGTAAAGAATTTAATATAACCAACTGTTGAATTTTAGATTCAAACCAATTTAAAGACAATTCCGATCCCAAGTATTTAAATGTTACAAATTTTAATGAATTTGGTAAAGTTATTAAACTTTTTAGGTCATCATTAAATGAATAAATGTTTCTAAATGTTTATTTTAATTAGTATGTACCCCTTTTTAATATGTTTTTTAAAATATTTAAAAATACAAACATTAAAGTTAAACTTTGAAATGCATTTAAATTTTTAAAAAAGTTTGGATTAATTGTTATTCCTACATCAATTGATACATTTTTTAAACTTGTAAATATAGTAAGATCATTTGAAATTGTATAAGGTGGAACTGATGGTGATTTGAAATCTAATGAAACTACAACATATTGATTTTGATTCAATGGATTAATTTCACATAAAATATAAGATTTGTAAAAACAACCTGTTTCACGAGTTTCACCCCAAATATCTGATATTAATTGAACCAAAATATCATTTTGATCAGTTGGTAATTGTTGACAATTTAATTTTGAAATAAATAAAATTGAAAAAATAAAATAAATTATAATTTTATTCATATCTTTTTATTGATTATTATTATTATTATAATTTATTTGTATAAAAAAAAATAATCGTAAATTAAAAAAAGAAAAAGAACAAAAAGAATTTTCCAAAAATTTTTGAAAATGATTGTCACACAAAAAAGATTTTTTAGAAAAATCATGATTCAAATCGAAAATAAACGTCATCATTGTCACATTATCTATGTGTCAATCGAAAAAAAAAATTACGATTAGAAAAAAAAAAAGATATTTTTATTCAAAACAAAACGGTTGGGATAAAATTAAACATGTAGGGGTATTAATACTGTTGTTTTTTAAAACTAATTCTGTTTTAATCAACAATAAAAGGTATTTTTAATAAATATTTAAGGATTGATGGGGTAATAATACACGTGCAACTTTTGCCCTTTGATAATATATAAGAAAAAAAAGATGGTTTTATTTGATTGATTTGTATTTTTTTTTGTTTTTTTTTTTTTGTTTTTAAATCCCAAATTATTAATCATTATTTTTTAAAGGTTGATACCTTATTAATCCCAATCAGAATCATCAGATTCATCTTCAGAACTATCAGAATCACCTGCCCAAGCAATACGTCTTGCGAGAATATCAGCTACATTGAGTGCTTCTTCTTTTTTAACAACTTCAACAACTTTACGTTCTTCAGCTGGTTTTAAAGCCATACCTTGCATAATTGAACTGAGAAGATCTGAACGTTGACCTGATGGTTTTGGTTTAACATCACCTCCTGTTGCAGGAGCACCACCTTTAAACATTGGTGGTGGTGGAGGAGCAGGTGCTGATGGTGGTGGAGGTGGTGGTGGTGGAGGTGGAGCAGCAGATGATGGTGCAACAGATAAACGATTTGATGCAGCTGCATTATTTGATGGATTATATTGTGGATTTGGTGGTGGTGGCATATTATTAAATGAATTTGGTGGTGGTGGCGGAGTATTGAAACCAGTTGATGGGGGTCTATTTGAAGATGGTGGTGGTGGAGGTGTATAACTTGAAACCATTGGTGAATGTTGTTGTGATGGTGAATATGATGACATTGGTGGTGGTGGTGATTGAAATTGTTGGCTGTTTGTACCAAAATGTTGTTGAGTTTGTTGTGGTTGGTGATGTGGTGTTGATGATTCACTACGTGACTGTTGTGGACTTTCAATATTAATTGTAATCTTTTCACCGGTTACTGGATCATAACGTACTTTTGTAACAGATTTAACCTTTTTAATTTCAATTTCTGCTTTTTCTCCTTTTTTCTTTAAACGAGCTTCTCTACGTTCACGTTTTCTTTGTCTTGCTTCTTCATGAAGTTTTTGTTGTTCAGCTACCCATTCATCCATGAAAAAGTCTGGATTTGTATAGAGTTTCAATGATTTTTGACCTTCATCCATATATGGGTCCAACAAATGAAGATTTGGTGGTGGTTTACATTTTTGTTGATAAATTGTATTAATTGAAACTGGCATTGAAGAATGAGTAAAATGTTGATTCTTTTCAGAGTTATCAGCATGATATTCAGCTCTTGGTTTACTATTCATTGTATCGATTGATGTGTTTCTATGATATTCTTCAATGGATGGAATAGATTGAATCAATGGTCTAATTCTTGAACTTAAACGTTCAATTCTTTGTGTTACCAAATTTGCATCGTTTGCCAATGTTGTGAAAATACTATTACTATGTGCAACCAATATTGTTAATTGGTTAATTATACCAACTGTTGTACTTGTGATAACTGTATCTATAATTTGATCTTTGGTTTGACCATCCAATACTGGTTGATTATTTTCTGTAACTGATGGTAAATATCTTGTTATCAATACCATTTCGTTATCTTAATATTACAAATTTTAATATATATAAAATATATAAATAAAATTAAAAAAAAATAAAATATATATATAAAAAAATTAAAAGTACAAAAGGATAATTATTATTATAGTGCGTGAAAGATTTTTTCAAAAAAAATTAAAAAAAAAAATTAAAAAAAAAAAAAAAAAAAAAAAAAAATTTTTTTTTTTTTTTTTGATTGTGTGCATTTATAAAAATCAATGAATAAAGATCGAGATTAAATAAATAATTGTTGATGTACATGTATATATTACATTTGGTTACCAAAATTGGAAAAGGATGTAGTATCTCAGAATCATAATCAGATGGGGGTTCATTCACTGATAGTTTACGTCTTATATTAATTTTTAAAATATTAATATCATAAACTTTCAGAGATGAATCAATATTTTGATTATGTATCTGGATTTATTAAAATTCCTATTTATTACTATTAAAACATAAATGAACTACAATATCATTTGATATGTTAATAAACAATAAATTTATTTAAAATTTAAATTTTGTCGCACATCGTCACACATTTCATTTTTTTTTTTTTTATCATTTTTTTTTTTTTTTTTTTTTTTTTTTTTTTTTTTTTTATTTTTTTTTTTTTTTAAAGTTAATTTTTATAAAACAACAAAAAAATAACAAAAAAAAATTAAAGAAAAA
>JACAFY010016923.1:0-14922 GCA_015252635.1 Dictyostelium capitatum | reverse complement strand
ACATAACACTGCATTCTATATCTATTACGGTCTTGTTGGGGTGGTTATTTTTTTAAAAAAAATTTTAAATTTTTTGTTTTTATAAATTTTAAATTATATTTTATAATTTTTTTTTTTTTTTTTTTTAAATACCTCAAATTATATATATAAATAAATAGAATGGCCGATTTAAACTCCGTTATTAGAATTAAACCATTCCACTTCATTCATGTAAGTAGTTATAATAATTTATTAATCACTCATTACAATGTTCAAAAATAAACTAATTAAAATTATTATTTTTTTTTTTTTTAATTTCAACCAATTATAGGTATTAGATAACAACACAAATGTTACAAGAGTTGAAGTTGGACCACAAACTTTTACCCGTCAAGATCATGAAAAGTTAGTAAGTGGACCAGAACCAATGATCATGATTCCACAACGTAATTACTGTACAATCTCAAATCCAATTGTACGTAATGAAAAAGGAACATTAGTATTAGACGAATATGGTCAAGTTAAATTACGTCATGGTGATGAAGAAATTCGTTTCTCACAAGATCCATTCCCATTATATCCAGGTGAACGTTTATCAGGTAAAGTAACTGCATTACAAGTTGTTGCATCATTAAAAGCATTACGTTTAAGAGCACTTCGTGATTTCACTGAAGGTAAAGTAACACATGTTGCAGGTGATGAATGGCTTTATGAAGGTCCAGGTACTTATTTACCAAGAATTGATGTTCGTATTGAAGAAGAAATTAAAGCTACAATCATTGCACCAAATCAAGCATTAAAATTACGTGCAAGTAAAGCATGTGTTGATCGTTCAGGTGTTTCACGTAAAGCTGGTGAAGAATGGTTAGTTCGTCAACAAGGTGCATATTTACCAGGTGTTGATGAAAAAGTTGTTGAAATTGTAAATGCATACATTCTCACTGATAAGAAAGCACTCCATCTCAAAGCAACTAAAACCTTTTTAGATGAATCAAAAAAACAATCAATTCAACGTAAAGCTGGTGAAGAATGGTTAGTCGTTTCAACTGATGCTGAAACTCATATTCCAGATGTATACGAACAAGTTGTTGGTGAAGTTCATATTACCACTCTTACAAATCGTCAATATTGTGTTGTTCTCGATCCAATTGGTTCAAATGGTAAACCACAACTTGGTCAAAAACAATTACGTAAAGGTGAATTAGCATTCTTTTTGAATCCAGGTGAATCATTAGAAGGTAATAAAATTCACAATATCTATGTTCTCACTGAACAAGAAGCACTCTTACTCCGTGCTAAAGAAACTTTCTCAATTGATGGTGAATCACATTTAGCTGGTGATCGTTGGATGATTTATGGTCCAAATGATTATGTTCCACCAGTTCAAGTTGAAGTTATGGAAAAACGTCAATCAATTCCATTAGATGAAAATGAAGGTATTTACGTTCGTGATATTAAATCTGGTAAAGTTGCATCAATTAAAGGTCAATCATACATGTTAAAAGCAAATGAAGAACTTTGGGAAAAAGCATTACCACGTACTGTCGAAGAAGTATTGGCAAAAGAATCTTTAAATCCAGAATTCATGGATTCACGTGATTCAACTCGTGTTGTAACTTATCGTGCTCCACATAACAGTGCCGTACAAATCTATGATTACAAAGAAAAGAAATCACGTGTTGTATTTGGTCCAGATTTAGTCATGTTAGGTCCAGATGAACATTTCACAGTTTTATCTCTCTCTGGTGATAAACCAAAACGTCCACATCAAATTAAAGCTATTGCTCTCTTTTTAGGTCCAGATTTTATGACTGATGTTGTCATTGTAGAAACTTCTGATCATGCTCGTCTTTCATTAAAACTTTCATACAATTGGGAATTCAAAGTTGATCGTTCAAAAATTGAAGATGCTCAAAAGATTTTCCAAGTTCCAGATTTTGTTGGTGATTCATGTAAAGCTATCGCCTCAAGAGTTCGTGGTGCTGTTGCAGCTGTATCATTTGATGATTTCCATAAACGTTCTGCTGAAGTTATTCGTCAATCTGTATTTGGTATCGACGAAAATGGTGAAGTCAAAAAGAATTTCTCATTCAATTCAAATAATCTTGTAATTACAAACATCGATATTCAATCTGTTGAGCCAGTTGATCAAAGAACTCGTGATTCACTCCAAAAATCTGTACAATTAGCAATTGAAATCACTACTAAATCACAAGAAGCTGCTGCTCGTCATGAAGCTGAACGTTTAGAACAAGGTGCTAAAGGTCGTTTAGAACGTACTAAAATTCATGATGAAGCTCAAGCAGAGTTAGCACGTAAAGATTTACTCCAATTACAAGCTCAATCAGCTGCTGTCGAATCAACTGGTCAAGCAACTGCTGAAGCACAAGCTACTGCTGAAGCTGCAAACATTGCTGCTGAAGCAAATGTCAAACAAGCTGAATTGAAAGCACAAGCAACTAAAATTCGTTCAGAATCTGAAATCTCACTCTTAAAAGCAAAGAGAGAAAACGAATTGGATTACCAAAAATCATTAGATGAATTAGAACTCACTAGAACAAGTGATTTAGCTGAAATTGAAGCTGGTAAATTCAAAGCAATCGTTGAAGCTGTTGGTCGTGATACCATCTTGGCTATTTCAAATGCTGGTCCAGAAATGCAAGCTAAACTCTTACAAGGTTTGGGTCTTAAATCATTTATGATTACCGATGGTACCCAACCATTTAATCTTTTCAAAACTGCAAATGGTATCATTGATCAAACAACTGCTAAAACATCAATGGCATCTGCTCACAAATTCTCTCAACAAGCTGCAAAAAAATATTAAATTAATTCACACACTACCTCCAACAAAGAAATATTAAATAATAGAGTAATTTAATGATTAAATTCAAAAAAAATATACTTTTTTTTAAAAAACCAAATAAAAAAAAAACAAACAAAACAACTATTGTATAAATAATATATTAAAAAAAAAAAAAAACTATTGTATTATTATTGTTTTAATATTTCTTTTATTGAGTTGTTGATTTATTTAAAGTTTTTATTTTTAAAATAAACTTTTGATACATTAGATGACCAATCATTAAAACTTTTTTTTGGTAAAGTTAAAAATTGGAAAAAAAATTCTGCAAGTAATAGATGACCTGATTTTGATGAATTGCAAAGTAATTGTGTAATGCCTTTAAGGTTTTCTTTTACTAAAGAATAGACATTTTTTGATTTAGGTGAACTAAATATCCATGAATGTTTGTTTCTGATATGCTCAAATAAACCCAAATCACCTTTAGAACTAGCACTTCTTAAATCTTTAAAAAATAACCAACAAATTTCAGAACTGTCTTCATCACCATTTTTATCTGGATCAACTGCCAACTTTAATTTATTACAAAAGTAATCTATTGATTTAATATCAATATCTTTTATACTATTAAATATTGTATAAATTTGAATATTTTCATTTAATTCATTTAATCTACCAATTTTATGAAGAAAATTAATATGAAAACCATTTTGATGTTGATCTTGAGGTAAATCATCATTTTTTAAATAATTTTGATGGTTTACAAATAACCAATCTAAAAATTTGATAGGAATACCCAATGAACCAATTTCTTGACAGTTCAAATGACACAATTTATTTGTTGCAATACCATTATTATTTTTGATATCTGGTTCTAGTTGAAATTTTATAAAAAATAATTTCATCTTATCAAATTTACCAATGGTACAGTTTTCAACGATGGCTGAATACATATCTACAATTGTAGAACCAAAGTTATAAACAGATGGACCTTTGTCAATTACATGTTGAATAATTTCATTTGATAAATTTTTTGGACTGATGTTTCTGTTATATAATGGTGATTTTGATTTTATTGTTACAACTGATTCCAATGTTTCATAATGTTGAAGTAATTGTAAATTTCTAAAGTTCCAAATACTAATATCTTCAAAAAGTTTATTATTTACATATAAATATTCCAACATTTCATTTGATTTGATCAATTCATTGAAATAACAACCAAAAGAATAATTTGTTTCATTTATTTTCAATGATGTTGATAAATGTTTGAAAAGTTCCAAATCATTGAAATCAATAAGAAATAGTAATACATAAACTGGAAACATTGATTTACTATTACTAATATTCTCATTGGATTGTTGATTAACGTGTTGCAGTTCATTGTTTATAATTGAATTTATAAATTTAAATCTTCTTTCTTTGTTGTTTTCACCAGAACAATGTGAGAATATAAATGGTATATTTGACAATGGTGATGATAATGATAATTCATCTAAACATAATACATAATTTGAATTTTCTAATCCATTTTCAAAACATTGTTTTAATAATGTAAAATTTCCAAATTGTAATGATTTTTTAAATTGGTCATGTAAATTTGATTTATCAATACAAAATTTAACTGTGTTATCATCACTTTGACCATAATCAGTACCATTAAATTTGAAATATAAATTATAAAATTCTGGTTTTGTTATAACGTTTGTGCAAACTGAAAAATAAAAATCTAATAATTTGAGTATAATTTCTTTTCTGTTTTGATTTTGAAATGAAGCATCTGATAATGGTAGTTTTAATTCTTGTTTTGATAATGAATTTGAAAATGATTCAATTTCTTCAACATCAATGGTGTAATTGTTGTTTTTATCAGTTGATTTTGATAATAACGATTTACAAATTAAAATTAAAAATTTTAATGAAATTGTTTCATTGATTTTATTTAATGTAACGGATGCTGTGATATCAATTAAATTTTCATTATGTAACCAATATAAAATTTTAAATGGTGGAGTTTCTTTGTTATTTAATATTTTTTGGATTGATTCTTTTAATTGTGGTTGATGTTGTAAAATGAGTTGAACAAATTTAATTGAACCAATAATAATTGAATTTTTTAAATTTGAATCAGTTGGTTTATATTGATATTCTTGAATTAATATTTGTAATGCTGGTAAACACTTTGCAATGATTATTTTATTTACTAATCCTTCTCTATCATTTGTACCATCTAATACTAATTTATTCCCAACTATTATTGCATTAAATTCAAGTATATAATTATTATAATGTTTGAATAATTGTTGATAAAATAATCTATCTTGATCATCATTGTTTCTAAATGTTTTGAATATTGAAAATATATAATCTATATTTCTACCATCCATTTCACTTAATACCAAATACTGATTTCTAATTACTTTATCACGTAACATACTAAATTGATTATTCATTATCATTTGATTTGTATTAATAATTGAATTATAATCTGGAGATAATATCTTATCCATATTTGACATTATTAACTTGTAAATGGATTTATTTCTAAAAACTTTCCAAAATGACCATTCCAATGGATCAATACCATCTTTAATTTTAAATTCAATTATTTCTTTATTAAATGAATTTACATCATTAGAACCAATATTTTGTTTTACTAAATATTCTTGCTTTTTTGTGTAAAATGCTTTAATCATTTCAATTATTTCATTCTTTTTAGCAGTACTTTTAATTGAGATACCAATGGATGATGCAAACTCTTTTAATTGTGCAACTGTTTGTTTTGATAAATTTTGAATATCAATTTCACAAACACTATTGTTATTATTATTATCATCTAATTTTTGTCTTTTATTTCTATCATTTGTATCATTATTTCGTTGATTATCTGATGACATTGTTATCTTTTATAATTGGAAAAGATTTTCAAAATAATAAAATTTAAAAAATAAAATGATCAAAATGTCAGTTGGCAAACAATTCTTTTTAATTAAATTTAATATTTTCTGACCAGATATTTTTGTGGTTATCAAGATTTGGTAATTCTGATAAACAAAGTAAAAAGGATTTTGAATATATCATTCATTTGTTGAAATTTTATGGTACATGTTATATAATTAATTTATAGAACATTGTAATATTGCTTTTTTTTTTTTTTTTAAATATACATATTTTTATTGATTTATTGGTTTTGTTAATCACTTATACTGATTGTAACAATTTCTCTTTTTTTGAAAAACAAACCATTGTAGTTTTCAACTTGATTATACTTTATTTTGCAAATTTGAGGATCATGATATATATATGGATCAAATTGTTTTATATAATGAAAAGAGGTATTTGTAAAAGTTTTACTCTTCATTTCAATTTCAATGTGATGACGACCACATATAGTTTTCACACTTTTAATTTCAGATTCACAGTTTAATATAGTTGGAAAAAGTACATATACATCTTGATTATTTGATGATGTTGATGATTTGATAATGACTGCTGTATTTGATGAAATGAATTGAGTATCATCATTTAATGGTAATGAATCTAATGTATTTGTATTTGTTGTTATATTATTTAGTGGTTGTTGTTGTTGATGTAAGTTTAGTTGTTCTTGTAATTGTTTATGTTGTTGTTGTAGTTGTAGTTGTTTTAGTTGTTGTTGTAATAGTTCAACCTTTTTCTCTAAATCATTAATTTTATTTGCTTCAGTTGTTTCTGTATCTTTATTGTTATTATTATTATTACTACCACTACTGCCACAACTACCATTACTAACATTAAAGGCACTACCACCACTACTACTACTACCACCCAAAATACCAGTACTTTTCTCTTTTTCATAAACAACTTTATTAATATCTGAATTACCACTCTTTATTGTATTGTTGCTTGTAATTATAATTGGTAAAGTTGATTTTGATTTCATTGCGAGTAATCTTTGTATTTGGAATTAATAGCACTTGCAGTGTAACCAGGGAATGTACCATCATCAAATAATTTCTGAACAATTGATTTAAATGTGCTATATTTTGGATCAATAGTCAACTTATAATAAGTATTAATTAATGTTTCCTCTAGTTGTGGTTTCCAAGATAATGGGGGTCTTCTTTTTAATGGTCTTTTGTTAATATCTTCTTCACCATATTCTCCATCTTCCTCATCTTCACTTTTATCACTGTTATCAATATCCATATCACTATTACTTTTATTATTATTATTTATATTGTCATTATTATTTATATTATCATTACTTTTATTATTATCAATATTACTATTGATAGTTATACTATTATAACTATTTATTTTGTCGGTCATTGCACGAGTATGCTTTACACAATTTTATGTTTTTTATAAAGACTGTAAAAAAAAAGTATCGAAATATGAAAAAAAAATGAAAAATTAATCATGATCAAAAACGTTAGAGCAAAGAAAAATAAATTTATTATTTTTATTTTTAATTGAGTCTTCCCATTTAAAGAAATTATCATTTATAGTTTGAAACTGAATACAAAATTTTTAATTAAAATTGTGATAATACTTTTATATTTTTTTTTTTTTTATTTAATCTGTATCACTTATTTATATTATTATTATAATTATTATTCCCAATTCCATTTTCAATATCGTTATAACTATTTATTTTATCTATCATTATGAGAATATTTTATTTTTGTTTAAGCTGTAAAAAAATAAAAAAAAAACTAATAAATAATCACAAACGTTATGAACTGTGTTTAATTTTTTAAATGTACATGCATATAGTGTTTATTGTTTTATTACCATATATCAATCACTAAAATCGTATGTATGAATTTCTCTTTTTTTGAAAAACAAACCATTATTTTCAACCTGGTTATATCTAATTTTACAAATTTCAGGATCATGATATATAGAAGGATCAAATTGTGTAATATAATGAAATGAGGTATTGGTGAAAGTTTTACTTTTTGTTTTAATTTCAACATGATGACGACCATCTATAGTTTTAACACTTTTGATTATAGACTCACAACTTGCAACAGTTGGAAACAGTACATATATATCTTGATTATTTAATGATGTTGATGATTTGATGATGATTGCTGAATTTGATGAAATGAAACGAGTATCTTTATTCACTGGTAATAAATTATCAGTAGTTGTTAGTTTTGTATTTGTTGTGTTATTATTTAATGGTTGTTGTGGTGGTTGATTTTGTTGTTTTAATTGCAATTTTTGTTGTTGCAGTTGTTGTGATTGTGATTGTAATTTTTGTTGTAATTGTTGTATTTGCAAATGTTGTGAATGTAGTTTTTTCTCTAAATCATTAATTTTAATTGTTTGAGTTGTTTCAGTATCTTTTTCTGTAATATTATTACTCTTTGTTGTATTGTTGATTGTATTATCTGACGAAGGAGTTTTTGGTGTTGATTTTTCAGATTCCTTAATTAATCTTTGTAATTTGGAAGTAATAGCATTTGAAGTGAAACCGGGGAATGTACCATCTTTAAATAGTTTAATACCAAATGCTTTTTGTGAAACATTCGAATTTGTAGATAATGCTTTATTATAAATATTCATTAACATTTCTTCTTGTTGGATTCTCCATAATCTATTTCCTTTTAATGGTATTTCATCATTATCTTCTTCATATTCTTCTTTTTCCTCTTCTTCTACTTCATCTGCATCTTCATGTTCCTCTTCCTCCTTTCCTTCCTCTTCTTCTTTTTCTTCTTCTTTATCCTCTACTTCACTATCACCATGATCCATATCACCATTCCCACCAGAAACATCATCAATACTTTTCTCCTTTTCAATTTTGTTATCCAACTTTCTTTTAATGTTTGAAACAATAGGTGGAGTGTTTGTTTTATTGTACACACCATTTAACAATCTTGTCAATTTTGATGTTATTGCATTTAAAGAGTAACCAGGAAGTGCACCATCATCAATCATTTTCTGTGCTATTAATGTATGTGTGCTATATTTTGGATCAACAGACAACTTGTCATATGCATTAATTAACATTTCTTCTTGTTGTGATTTCCAAAATATGTGTCTTCTCTTTTTTAATGGTCTTTCTTTTGCTTCTTTATCATCATTTTCTTCTTCACTGTGATCACTTTTATTATTTATATTTCCACTATTTTTATTATTATTATCTATTTTGTTATCTAAAATATTATCATGTGATTTATCAGCCATTGTGAGTGTAGCTGTATATGAAATTCAAAAAAATATCTAGTGATGAAAAAAATATAAAATTAAAAAAAAAATCATTTTGTAAAAAGTATATTTTGGGTGAAAGACCTTTCTCATCTCGTCCATGGTTTGAAATTGATACACAATTTTAATTAGGATTGTTAGGTTTTTTATAAATATATTTATTTATATTGTTTTATTGTTTATTGTTATATATCAATTGTATAATTTGTCTCTTTTTGAATAATAAACCATTATTTTCAACTTGATTATTTCTAATTTTACAAATTATTAAAAGCTTTTAATATAGGAATTTTTATTTATATTGTTTTATTGTTTTTATAATTTATTCAATGATATTATATGTTGCAATTTCTCTTTTTTTGAATAATAAACCATTACTTTCAACTTGATTATATCTAATTTTACAAATTTCTGCATCATGATACACACAAGGATCAAATTGTGTAATATAATGAAAAGATGTATGGGTAAAAGTTTTACTCTTCATTTCAATTTCAACATGATGACGACCATTTATAGTTTTAACACTTTTAATTTCAGATTCACAACCTGCAACAGCTGGAAACAATACATATACATCTTGATTATTTAATGATGTTGATGATTTGATAATGATTGCTGAATTTGATGAAATGAATTGAGTATCTTTATTCACTGGTAATGAATCTAAAGTATTTGTAATTGTTGCATTGGTATTTGTTGTAATATTATTTAATGGTTTTGATTGTTTTTGGTTTGGTTGTAGTTGTAATAGTTGTGATTGTTGTTGTATTTGTTGTTGTTGTAATTGTAATTTTTTTTCCAGTTGATTAATTTTAATTGCTTGGGATGTTACTGTATCTGTTGGAGTATTTCTTTTATAATATTGTGTTGCACCATTTCTACTGCCACTATCACCAAAAATACAAGTACTTTTATCCTTTTCATAAACAACTTTTTTATTATCTGAATTACTAGTCTTTGTTGTATTGTTATTTGTAATTGTATTAAATGATGAAGATTTATTTTTTAATTCCTTATCTTTGAGTAATCTTGATAGTTTACCAAGAATAGCAACTCCAGTGAAAGGGAGTGTACCTTCATTAGATAGTTTAGTACATATTGATTTTTGAGAAATATTAGGATAAACAGATAATGAATTTTTATAAGTATTAATTAACATTTCCTCTTGTTTTGAACTCCATAACTTTTTTCTTTTTCTTTTTAATGGTCTTTTGTTTATATCATTATTATCTTCTTCTTTTTCTTTATATTTCTCTTCTTCTTCTTCTTCATATTCCTCTTCTTCACTGTAATCTGTATCACTACCCATTTTAAAATTGTCTTTGTTATTGGTCAAATTATTTTTTTAAATAATTCTAAAACCATGTTTTTTATCAATCATTGTGAGCATGTTATGTTTGTTTTTTTATAAATATATTAACCAATTAAAAATAAAAATAAAAAAAACTAAAAATTTTAAACACAATTGTTATGTGGTACCAAATAAGTATATTCAGAGTAAAATCACCTTTTTCATCCTGTTCACTATTTGAAATTTTAACACAAAATTTTAAAGGGTTTTTTTTTTAATATACATATATGTTTATTGATTTATTAGTTTTATTCAATCACGAAAATCATATGATTTAATATCTCTTTTTTTGAATAATAAACCATTATATTCAACTTGATTATAATTTATTTTACAAATTTCAGGATCGTGGTATACACAAGGATCAAACTGTTTAATATAATGAAAAGAAGTATTTGTAAAAGCTTTACTATTTGTTTCAATTTCAACATGAAGACGACCATCTATAGTTTTAACACTTTTAATTTCAGATTCACAATTTGCAACAGTTGGAAACAATACATATACATCTTGGTTTTTTAATAATGCTGGTGATTTGATAATGATTGCCGAATTTGATGAAATGAATTGAGTATCATCATTAAATGGTAATGAATATAAAGTATTTATTGATATTATTTAAATGTTATTTTGGTTGATCTTTTTGTAATTGTAGTTGCAATTCTTTTTGTAGCTGTAGTTGTTGTGATTGTGATTTTAATAGTTTTTGTTGTAGTTTTAGTAGTTGTTGTGATTGTGATTGTAGTTGTTTCTCTAAATCATTAATTTTAATTGCTTGGGTTGTTTTTGCATTTATTTGAATATTTCTTTTATGTTTACTACCAATATTACTATCATCATTATTACTACTTCTGCTACTATCATTATCATTACTACCAAAATCATCAATACTCCTCTTCTTTTCGTGAACAACTTTGTTATTATTATTGGTTGTTGATCTAACTAATCTTTGTAATTTAACAATAAATCACATTAAATGTGAAGGGAAGCTTACCATCACCAAAAATTTTCTCTGCTAAAGATTTAAGCGAAACAAACTCTCCATCAGCACACATCTTTTCATATGCACCGATTAACATTTTTTCTTGATTTTGAGCCCACAATACTGGTCTTGTTCTTTTTAATGGTCTTTCTTTTATTTCTTTGTCATCATCTTCATAATCATAATATTCTTCTTCCTCTTCTTCACTATTATCACTTTTATTACTGATATCAATATCAATATCACTCATCTTATAGAAAATGAAATGAAAAAAAAAACAAAAATTTTTAAAAAATAAAAAAAAAATAAAATTAAAATTTAAATCTTAAAAAAATAAATAATAGTTTTAATCTCAAATTCATAATTTCTCATTTTATTCATCAATTTGAAATTGTAAACAAAATGTTAATTATTATTATTTTTTTATATATATTTGGCCAAATTCAAAATTTATGGTTTAAAAATTATTATCTTTATTAATCAGTGATATTGTAGCAATTAATCTTTTTTTGAATAATAAAGCATTATTTTCAACTTGATTAAACTTTTCTTTACAAATTTCTGCTTCATGGTATACATATGGATCAAATTGTTTTATATAATGAAAAGATGTGTGTGTAAAAGTTTTACTCTTTGTTTCAATTTCAACATGATAACGGCCATTTATAGTTTTAACACTTTTAATTACAGATTTACAACCTGCTATAGCTGGAAACAATACATATATATCTTGACTATTTAATGATGTTGAAGATTTGATAATTATTGCTGAATTTGATGAAATGAATTGAGTATCATCATTTAATGGTAAAGAATCTAATGTATTTGTGTTTGTTGTTTTAATATTTAATGGTTGTGTTTGTTTTTGGTTTGGTGGGTGATTGTAATAGTTGTTGCAGTTGTTGTTGTTGTTGTTGTTGTTGTAATTGTAATTTTCTTTCCAATTGATTAATTGCTTGAGCTTTTTCTGTATCTGTTGAGACATTTATTTTATTATTATTTTGTGTTTTACCATTTCCAATACTTTTATCGTTATTGTAGTTGCTACTACTACTAATACTATCATTATTACTACTACCCAAAACATTACTTTTCTCTTTTTCATAAACCACTTTGTTTTTATTTCTCTTTGTTGTATTGTTGTTTGAAATTGGGGGTGATAATTTTGATTTCTTTTTTGATTCTGATATATTTTTGAGTAATCTTGATAATTTACCATTCATTGCATTTTCGGTGAAAGGGAGTGTACCTTCATTAAATAGTTTAGTACATATTGATCTTTGAGTAACATTTGGGTTAACAGATAATGCTTTTTTATAAGTATTAACTAACGTATCCTCTTGTTTTGAACTCCATATCTTTTTTCTTTTCAATGGTCTTTTGTTTGTATCTTCCTTTTTTTCTTTTTTTTGTTTTTCATATTCTTCTTCATATTCATAAATTTCTTCTTCGCTGTAATCTGTATCACTAAATTCTTTTTCACTATCCGTTTTATCTATATTTTCTTCTTCTTCGTATTCCTCTTCGCTGAAATCTTTATCTCTACCCATTTTATTATTTCTTATAATTGGTTATATTTATTATTATAACTATATTTGAAATTATATATTTATTAGGTCATTGTGAGTATGTTTTGTAAATAAATAATGTTATGTTTTTTTATAAAAAAACAATTTAAAATAAAACAATAAAAAAAAATATACATTTATAGAAGTTTTGAAAAAACTGTGTTTATTCAGGGTAAATTAACCTTTTTCGTCCTATTCATAGAAATTCTAAACACAAAATTTTAATAAATATTCTTATATTTTTATTTTATAAAGAATTTTTAGTTTTGTTGGTTTTCACATGTTGTAGTCATTATGATTTTGATTCTAATAGTTTTTGTTTTAGTTACAGTAGTTGTTATAATTGTGATTTTGGTTTTTTATTTACTCTAGATACTTCAGTATTTTTGGGTATCCTATGTTTTGATATTTCTTTTAAACCAAAATTTTTAAAAAAATAAAAATTTAAATTGATCATAAATAAAAAATAATAAATTCATACATATTTGTGATACCAACAATACGATTTATTATTTATTTTTTTGAATTTTTTTTATTTGATAATTTTGTAATATTGGTGATACAGTTGTTGGTGATTACATTTGATCATTTTCATTGTCAATGTTATAATCATCATCGTCATCATAATCATCATAATCATCATCATCATCATCATCACTTGTGGAAGTTCCTTTTCTTTTAAATAGTAAAACATTGTATCTATCAACTTGATTATATTCAATCTTGCATACTATTGGATCATTTTCATATAAATTTGAATCAAATTGTTTAATGTAATGATGTGATATATTATTAATTCTATTATTCTTTGTTTCAATTTCAATGTGATAACGACCATCAATAATACCAATTGTTTTAATTTTAGATTCACAATTTGCAACAGTTGGAAATAAAATATAAACATCTTGATTGTTTGAAGGTGAGTTGAATACAATTGCTGAATTTGATGAAATAATTTGAGTTTCTTCATTAACTGGTAAAATTGATTCTGCTTTAACTGTAGTGTTATTTAATGGTGGAGTTTGTAATATTGAAAATGATGGTGATGGCTGTTGTTGTTGTTGTAATAATAATTGTTGTTGCTGTTGTAAAATTTCAACTTTTGCTTTTAATTTATTAATTTCAATAGATTGTTTGAAAATTGTATCTTTTTGTGTTGCAATTGTTTCTTTATATTCTTTTAAATAACTTCTTGAGCCAATTCCAATATCTATTTCGTCTTCTTTCTTTTCCTTTACAATTGTTTCATTCGTTACTACTTCAATTCCTTCTTCTTTCTTTCCTTGTTGTTCTTGTTCATCATCTTCTTCTCCCTTTTCTTTTTTTTGTCTTTTTAAATTTGAAATCTTATTAAAACATTGAGCTGCTGTATATTTTTCAAATTGTGGATCTTTAACGAGTAGTGTTGCTATAATTTGATCACTTGAATTTGTAGCGGATTTTAATTCTTTATATTTTAACATCATTGAATCTGCATCTTGTTTATTCCAAAATAAAATACCACCATTAATATTTCTATTCATTAAATTTGAAGGTAATGAAGATAATGATTTAAATTCATTTGTAAATGTATTGGTATTGAAACTTGCATTGTTATTGGTTGTAGTTGTAGTATTTGTAATAGTTGTAGTTAAATTATTTGTTAAATCTGAGTGATTTTTAAAAAATAATAATCTTTGTAATTTTGAACTAATAGATGATAATGAATGATTTTGAAATTCATTATCTTCGATGATTTTATTTGAAATTGCACTAAGTGTTGTATATCCTCGTTCATTTAATTTTAAGTATAATTGCCAAAGTTTTTGTTCTTCCTTTTCTATCCATTTCCTCTTATTACTACTATTGCTATTGCTACTACTATTACTACCATTGTTGTAGTTATTGTTTTGGTTATTATTGTGGTAATTGTTATTGTTGCTATTATTATTATTTATACCATTATTACTATTTAATCTTATTTTTTTTAATGGTGATTCACTATCGCTACTACTATCACTATATACATTATTATTATTGTTATTATTATTATTAT
>JACAFY010016914.1:0-14927 GCA_015252635.1 Dictyostelium capitatum | reverse complement strand
TAATAATAATAATAATCATAATGATAATGATAATGATAAAGATAATGATAATGATCGTATAATAGAAAATAATAAAATATATAAATATTATATAAATATAAATAAAGAATGTATAATTGAATTATTTAATTGGACAGGAATAACAATTAGTTCATTTAAATTGATATTTGAAACATTTGAAAAAGAAATTCAACAAATGAAAATGGGTAAAGATAGATTATTATTGTTCAATATTAATATGTTGGGGAAATTAATATCAAATGGTAATATCGAAGCATTAAAATATATTTTAAATCATCATTTACCACCACAACCACTACAACCAATATCAACAATACCAAATGAAATTTTAGTGATAATTTTAAATTGTTTGGAATTTAAAAAATCAAATATAATATATACATTTGAAATATTAAATTCAATTATATTTCCAAATTTTAAATTTACAAATGATGAAATTTGTAAAGTATTGGTAAAAGTTGCACAAGAGAAAGCAACCTCAATTTATGGCCAATTGTTTATTGAAAAATTTATAAAACAACCATATAATAAAAGCCATGATCATTTAGGATCACAACATAGGGAAGCTGCTAAAAATGTATCTGTTCATATTGGTAGTGTCATAACTCAAGTATTAAAGTATGATGATAAATTATTATTAGATTTATTAATCAAAAAGATTATATCAATAAATGATCCAGATGGTAATAATTCGGAATGGAAATGTAATAGAGAAATGATATATGATGATGGTAATAGTGTAATTCAATTCAATTATAAAATAATTAAATCATTGGGTATCACAAAACAAATATTATTTCAATCAAATATGATTGAATTATTTAATGTATTAGTTTTAGGTGGTTATAAAGAATTTGAAGAATTTCAATTAATTTCAGATTTGGTTGAAAATAGTTATTTCCCAAATCGTTTTTTAGATAGATTTGTAGCAAATTTCACAGTATCAAATAAATATATTGCAAATTATTTATTGGAAAATCAATTTGAAGGTATATTAAAAAGTAAATCAATTCATTTTGATTTATCAATTATTGATCAAGATAATCCAATAATTAATCAACTAATTACTCATAAAACATTAAGATGGGATACAAATATCAAATCAGAAGTAACAATACGTCAAATGGAATTTATAATTAATAATGGATTATTGGTTAATTTTAGACCTCATTTAATGAGATATTTAGCTACTGGTAAAAATTTAGAATGTGTTAAACTATTGGTTAATTCAAAAATAGTTCCATTCTCACCATTTGATTCATATATTGAAGATTACATAAAAAATGGTAACAAGTCAATATTGGAATGTATAATTTCAAAAATATCAGAGTTCAACAGTGAATTAATAAAGTTTACACGTGTCAAATTCATAGATTTATGCAAGAATTTACTGATTTGGTCATGCAAATATGGAAATTATCATTCATTTAAATTGGCATTACAATTATATTTTGATAATTTTAATAATGGAGAAATTAAAAAACAAGTATTCTATATTAAAAAGTATATGGAAAATTTAGATAGTGAAACAAAGTATAATTTCATTACTCATTTAAATGATATTGATAAAGATGGTACATTATTTGGCGAATTATCAAATTCAGATCAAAATGATATTTTAAATCAAACATCATTACCAGAAAGACACCAATGTACATATAAAATTAATAGATGTATTGAAAATGAAAATTATAAATTATTAAAATCATTATTACTATTACCAATTACAAATCAAAATATAAAATTCAATTATGAACAATATAAAAAACAACTATTTTTCATTTTATTATCAAATCCATCAAATGTAAAAATATTCTTTTATATGATTTCAATTGGATTTTTTGTACCATCAGATTTACAAAGAATTATTAAATATTCATTAAAATTTAGAAATTATATTGTTTTGGATTTATTATTGTGTAAAGGGTCAATTAAAATTACACCATTTAAAGTAATTAAAAGTAATAATAAAAATAATGATGGTATCAAATTAAATTCAAATTTAATTTTTAATCAGTATATAGAATTGGTTCATTATTATATATATAGATATTCACCAAATTATGGTTATGAATTTATTCAATCATTAATTGATAGTGGTTATAAATATAAATCACCAAATGGTAATTTCGAAAATACAATGGTTAAAAATTATATACAGTACGTTTCTTCAGATCCAATAATTTTAAAATATTTAAATATCACAGATTTAATATCAAAAATTCAAAATTCAAAAAAAGATGAAATAATTGATTATCCATCAAATGTTTTAATTGAATTTTAATAAATATTTATCATCATTAAAATAAAGAATTAAAAAATAAATTAAAATAAAACAGTTGTTGAACTGCACTATCTAAAATTTGGATATAATTAATGTTAGCAATTTGTTTTTTAAGTATTATAATTGATATATGAATATATGACTTTAATCACTTTACCCCTTCCAGATTATCCAGCAACAGATAATAAAAATAGTTTATGCATTATCACATGTATTTTAAAATACGATAAATCATGCATAAATATAAATAAAATCAGTATTTGGATTTTCTGTAAGGTTTAATAATGATAAAACTAAACCTCTACCACCCCCATAACCCAACTAAACCGATACACCCAACACATCTACCACTACCCCGAAAACCCTTCTGCCATCACATCAACCTAACCACACGCTTCCAGCACACCACTTAACTTCTACCATCTCATCGACCACATCATATACTACCCCAATTTAATTTAAAAAAAAAATTATTTTTCAAATTTTTTTTTTGTTTTTTTTTCAAATTTAATTAATTAAAAAAAAAAAAAAAAAAATCTTAAAAAATTTCAGTTTTTATTGATTTTTAAAAAATAGCAATGATCGAAAATAACACAGCACTACAAACAAATGGATTTACAATTATTTAATAAAGTTTTCAAAAATCGTTATATCGTTAAATTAATTTTTAGTCATGTTGGAGAAATAAATAAAAAACTATATTATAAATCATACAATTATTATCAATTACCATTATTGTCAATAATAAAATTAAAAAACGAATCAATATTACTTGAAAAATTAAATTTATATAATAGTTTATTTATAAATAATAATAATAATAACCATATTAATAACGATAATAATAATAATAATAATAATAATAATAATAATAATAATAATAATAATAATAATAATCATAATGATAATGATAATGATAAAGATAATGATAATGATCGTATAATAGAAAATAATAAAATATATAAATATTATATAAATATAAATAAAGAATGTATAATTGAATTATTTAATTGGACAGGAATAACAATTAGTTCATTTAAATTGATATTTGAAACATTTGAAAAAGAAATTCAACAAATGAAAATGGGTAAAGATAGATTATTATTGTTCAATATTAATATGTTGGGGAAATTAATATCAAATGGTAATATCGAAGCATTAAAATATATTTTAAATCATCATTTACCACCACAACCACTACAACCAATATCAACAATACCAAATGAAATTTTAGTGATAATTTTAAATTGTTTGGAATTTAAAAAATCAAATATAATATATACATTTGAAATATTAAATTCAATTATATTTCCAAATTTTAAATTTACAAATGACGAAATTTGTAAAGTATTGGTAAAAGTTGCACAAGAGAAAACGACTTCAATTTATGGCCAATTGTTTATTGAAAAATTGACAAAACAACTATATAATAAAAGTCATGACGGTTTAGGTTTACAACATAGAGAAGCTGCTAAAAATGTATCTGTTCATATTGGTAGTGTCATAACTCAAGTATTAAGGAATGATGATAAACCATTATTAGATTTATTAATCAAAAAGATTATATCAATAAATGATCCAGATGGTAATAATTCAGAATGGAAATGTAATAGAGAAATGGTATATAGTGTTAATGATGGTAATAGTGTAATTCAATTCAATTATAAAATAATTAAATCATTGGGTATTACAAAACAAATATTATTTCAATCAAATATGATTGAATTATTTAATGTATTGGTTTTAGGTGGTTATAAAGAATTTGAAGAATTTCAATTAATTTCAGATTTGGTTGAAAATAGTTATTTCCCAAATCGTTTTTTAGATACATTTGTAGCAAATTTCACAGTATCAAATAAATATATTGCAAATTATTTATTGGAAAATCAACTTGAAGATGTATTAAAAAATAAATCAATTTATTTTGATTTATCAATTATTGATCAAGATAATCCAATAATTAATCAACTAATTACTCATAAAACATTGAGATGGGATACAAATATCAAATCAGAAGTAACAATACGTCAAATGGAATTTATAATTAATAATGGATTATTGGTTATCTTCAGACCTCATTTAATTAGATATTTAGCTACTGGTAACAATTTAGAATGTATTAAATTATTGTTTGATTCAAAACTGATACCATTCTCACCATTTGGTTCATATATTGAAGAGTACATAAAAAATGGTGATAAGCCAATATTTGAATATATGATTTCAAAAATATCAGAATATCCAAGTATGGGTGTAATACAATATACATTGATTGAATTGTACAAGAATATATTGGATTGGTCATTTAAATATGGAAATTATCATTCATTTAAATTGGTGTTACAATTATTTATTGATAATTTTAATAATGGAGAAAATACAAAACAATTAATAGTATTCTTTGGTCAAATTGGGAATTTAGATTATGAAAAAAGGTACAATTTCATTATTCAATTAAATGATATTGATAAAGACGGTACATTATTTTGGAATCAATACTATCCAAATAATATTATTTCAAAAAATGATGAAGATATTTTAAATCAACTACCAACATTATCAATACACCAATGCATAAATAAAATTTATGAATGTATAAATATTGGTAATTATAAACTATTGAAATCATTATTACTATTACCAACTACAAATCAAAATATAAAATTCAATTTTGGAGATTATAAAAAACAACTATTATTCGAGTCATTAAAAAAAGATATTAAATATATAAGTTTTAATCCACCAAATATAAAAACATTATTTTATATGATTTCAATTGGATTTTTCATACCATCAGATTTATCAAGAATTATTAAATATTCATTAAAATTTAAAAATTATATTGTTTTAAATTTATTATTATGTAAAGGGTCAATTAAAATTACACCATTTAAAATTATTTCAAATAATAACAAAAATGATATTGATTCAATTTTTAATCAGTATATAGAATTGGTTCATTATTATATATATAGATATTCACCAAATTATAGTTATGAATTTATTCAATCATTAATTGATAGTGGTTATAAATATAAATCACCAAATGGTAATTTCGAAAATTCAATGGTTAAAAATTATTTTACATCAATTTATTCAGGTGAAACAGATCTAACATGTTTAAAATATTTAAATATTACGGATTTAAAGTCAAAAATTCAAAATTTAAAAAAAGATGATATAATTGATTACCCACCAAATGTTTTAATTGAATTTTAATAAATAAATATATCATCATTAAAATAAAGAAATAAAAAGTAAATAAAAAAAAACATACTATTTTAATCATCTTTATTTTGTACATTTGATGGTTCATAAAAGTTCCATCGCTAATATATTGTTGTTTTATTTACATTTATTTAAATTTTTTGGTGTTAACTTTAACCATGAATTTTGTAATATTTGATCAATTGTTATTCTAGTTTTTGGATTTGGATCCAACATTCTTTTGATTAAATTTTTTGAATCATTTGAAAATTTATTCCATTTTGGTGATTTGAAATCATATCTACCACCTTGAATTTTGAAAACTCTTTCAAAAGGAAGGTAACCTACCAATCTAGGTAAATAAAATAAAAAGTATATTAGTATATATTATAGTTTAAAGAATATAATTAATAGTAATAATAATAATTAATAAACTTACCCTTCGTACATTAAAATTCCAAGCGACCATACATCACTTGATGGACTATATGTAATGCCATCATCACAACCACCACCACCTTTTGAAATTGAAACATATTTGATGAGTTCAGGTGCTGCAAAAATTGGTGATCCAGCATAACCTGGTGTTTGTTCTTTAAACTTGATTGCAAAAGCTAAATCAACCAAGGTTACTTTAAATTTATATTTACCACCTACACCAAAACATACATTCTCGGGTTTAATATCCCTGTGTACATAACCTCTATCATGAATATGTTTTAATGCTTTTGATAATTGATAGATTATTAATTTCCAATCATCTTCAGGTAATCTACCAACGTAATTTTCAATTGAACCACAGTTTGCATAATCCATGGAAAAGCATACAAATGCACTTGTAGTAATAAATTTGAATGTTGATGCGATATTCATGACATAAACTATTTAGTGTATCGTAATCTTTCTTCAATTCTTTTGCACTTAAGGCTGAATCTTTATCTTGTAAATTTACAATTTTAATTGCAACACATTGACCATTGTGTCTATCGATACCCATTACAACCTCACCAGTTGAACCTTGACCCAATGTTCTAATGTATATATAATTTGCCTCAATATTGTTCATTGTAATTTTATCTTCATCTTTGCCATATGGTAATTTAAAATCTACAAAAATAAATGATAATTCTTCAGCACCACCTGAACCTTGAATAAATGAAATACAGTCGCCAGTTCTTAATGATAATGTATTGCCATTTTCAATTTTAACACCATTTATGAAAACCTTCTTTTTCTTGGAAACTTGTAAACTTGTCAAACCTTTATCTGATACATTAATATTAAATACTGTATCTTTCTAGTAATATATATATTCATACCAATTAAATCAAATGATGGTGATTGTGAAATATCCAATGAAACCAATTTACCCCATTTTTGTGAATATTCTCCATTATTAGTTTTGATTTTTTTAAGAATTTGTGTATTTCTTCTTATCCTTCTGTTACTACTACTTCTACTACTTTACTACTTCTACTACTTCTACTACTTCTACTACTTCTACTACTTCTACTACTTCTACTACTTCTACTACTTCTACTACTTCTACCACTAATAATACTATTATCTGAAATTTGTTTTATTTTTATTTGTTTTATCAATTGGTTGTTGAACTGCATTATCTAAAATTTGGATATAATTGATGTTAGTAATTTGTTTATAAGTATTATAAATGATATATGAATATATGACTTTAATCACTTTACCCCTTCCAGATTATCCAGCAACAGATAATAAAAATAGTTTATGCATTATCACATGTATTTTAAAATACGATAAATCATGTATTTTAAATACAATAAATCATGCATAAATATAATTAAAATCAGTATTTGGATATTCTGTAAGGTTTAATCATGATAAAACTAAACCTCTACCACCACCATAACCCAACTACACCGATACACCCAACACATCTGCCACCACCCCGAAACCAAAAACCCTTCTGCCATCACATCAACCTAACCACACGCTACCAACACACCACTTCACCTCTACCACCCCATCTACCACCTCACTTACCTTTAACGATATCTGTATTTGTTAATATTGCTGTATCTTTATTTTGCATATTATTTATATTGTTATATTGTTGTACTGATTTTGGTGTATGTTCAAAATTTAATTTATGAAAAAAAATCAAAAAAAAAAAAAAAAAAATTTAAAAAAAAACAAAAAAAAAAAAAAAAAATTAAAAAAAAAAAAAAAAAAAAAAAAAAAATTTTAAATTTTCAAAAAAAAAAAAATAATAGAATTAAAAATATATAAAATAACCAACAGATAATTATTATTTGTTCTTATAATTTTCTGATTAAAAGTATTATTTTTGACAGGTATTATTATTTAAAACATAATTATTTTTTTGGTGTGTTATGCCATCATCCCATAAAAGAAAAAAATTTTGTTTGATAAAAGGTGTGGCAGAAATAATATTTTGAAAATATATATGTTTGATACGATAGTATGTCACTCAAGAAAATAACATGGAGTAAGCAAGTCCTCTACAGAGCTATTGACGTCGTATCGAAAAAGGTGTCAAGTATGTAATTCGAGGGGTAGCGAGGTTAGTAACCGCACTGGCATTAGTAGCTTGGTTGATCATTTACTCACTGTCTTGCAAATGACAAAGTGGTGATCGAGGGCGGTGAAAAATTTCTACGTGTCGTCCTTTGACATATAAATATGGTTTTTTAATTTTTGAATTAATTAATTAAAACAACCAACAAATAATTTATTTAAAAGTATTATTTTTAACAAAAGGTATTATTTAAAACAATGACAATAATAATTATTTTTTGTATGTGTTAAATTATGGCAGAATTGAATATGACTATTCATCATCCTCATCATCATCATCATCATCATCATCATCATCATCATCATCATCATCATCATCATCATCATCATCATCATCACGAGCTTCCTTTTTTTTTTAAATTGAATGTAAATATTTTTTTATTTAATTTTAAAGTGATAAAATATATTGTTCTAAATCAGGGAATGAGATTGAACCCAATCCAGAAGCAGTATCATATCCTTGTGAAGCACTGAAACCATATTCACAACAATATGCTCTATTACAATTATTATTACCAATAGTGATATCATTGAATGAATTTGGTGATTCTTCAGCTGCTTGATATAGTAATGGATTCAAGAAACCCAGTTGTGATTTACCGGAATTTAATAATTTATCATTGATTAAAGAAATCATACCAGCAAGAGTTGGTGATGAACATGATGTTCCATCAACTGCTGTAATTGAACATGGACATGTTGGTGTAACACGAGCTTCTGTAACTGCAATTTGATAGTTTTGACCAGCTAATGTAATATCTGGATATGCTCTATTACTACTATTGAATGAATATGATGGTGGTATATTACTTGCAGTAGCAAGATATTTAGCAACTGCTGCTGTTTGATATGTTGGCTGTGATTGAATAGATGAAAAACCACCGCCACTAGTAATTGCTGCACCAGTTGATGTTGAACATACAATTTCTGGTGATGAAAGTGAAACGATTTGAGTTGCACCAACTGATGTAACATATGGTGATGAAGTTGGATAATCTGGTGAGAAAAGGGTACCTGCTGATTGATCATAAACATAACCATACACTCTAAAACCATCACTATTATATTCTTTCAATTCTGAACATTCACATGATGAATAAACGTGATAATTGTCTTGTATATCTTCATCTAATGTTAATGAACATTTACTATTAATTCTAATAAAATCACCTAACTGAATAGATGGGTCCATGAATATATTTCTACATGCTTCTGATCCAAATCCCATTGGGAAGAAACAAGTTGTACCATTTGTTAATTCAATTACATATGATGGACATTGGGTTGTAGTATGAGCACATCCACCTAATGGGCAATATTTTGAAGTATCAATTGGACAATTACCAGATGCAGTAAAATAAGATGGAGCACCATCATCACCTGATGAAACTAATACAGATACACCTCTAAGACCAATCTTTTGAAATTCAACATTTGTTCTTTCAATGTAAACTACACCATCAATACCAAGTGTTTCACAAGTATTTGTAATTTCACATTGTTCAATTTCTGACCAACCATATGAAAGTGATGCTACCATTGGAATTGGATTATATGCTTGAATTGCAGTTGCCCAATCAAGAATCCACTCACCATTACCCGAATAAAGGAAAAGAGTTTGAACATTATTACCAATTGATGTAATATATTGAATATCTAAATCTGATTCAAATTGATCACATGCTTGATTAAGACAACTTGGACCATCAGCTATAACTTTGACAGTTGATTTATTAATATTATAATATTTATCAAAATATTCTAATGCACCAAATGCATAGTAATCACTGAATGCACCTATTGATTGAAAGTTTTCACTATTTGTTGCAACTTGATCCAATGGAATACCATAAAATTTTTTAATTACATCGGGTGTAATTGTAACTGCTGATGCCTCAACACTTTTAATTGTTTGTCTCATTGATTCTTTCATTTTATTATCTTGAATAAAATCTGAAATACCTAATATGAAATCTAATTTTCTATTAACATGAACTGGTATTGATGCTTCACCAGTTACTCTAATTCTAATTTCATTTGTTTTAATTGATGTATAATGTGCAAATTCAGTTTGGAATAAATTTGAAGCTCTACCAACATTTGTACGAACTTGAATATAATCTGAAAATACAATCATTTCATGTTTTGAAATTTTATTTTCCAATAACCAATCAACAACAACTTTAACATCTGATTTTGAAGGTGCAATAAGTGAATCAATTTCTTCGGCACTCATAAATTTACCATAATTTTCAGATTTTGGTGATGATACTTCCCAAAATTTATCTTCCAATTGTTTTAAATTTCTCTAAATTATATTTGATAGTTTATTGTTAGAATATTTTCTTTTAAACAATTGTTTAAATTGGATACATACTTGTTTTAACATAATTTTGAATTGAACAGATTCATTTGAATTAGCTAAATCAGTAAGAGTGAAAAATAGATTTGGTAATGGTCGAACATCAGCAATAGTTATACGACTTTGTAAATTAACATTAACGTTAATTGATGATGCAATTGCAATAAAAGCAACTAATAATACAATTAATGTTTTTGAAATCATTTTATTATATATATATATATTTATAAAGGAAATTATTTTGAATGATTAAAAAAATAAATTTGTTTGAGTTTTTATATTTTGTAAAATAAGATTAAAATTTTAATAATAAAAAAAAAGATATTTTGAAAATTCGTTGTACAAATTTTTAGATATTTTAATCAGATAAAATCAAGATATTTTATCTTTTACACATCATTTTTTCACCTATTTTTTAAAAATAAATATACCACCATGTTATTCCGACGAATACACAATTCTTAAAAAAATGAGTCAAGTTAAATATTTGATCAATTGAAAACTAGTTTTTGGATTTGGATCTTGATTAAACTTTTTGTGTCGTTTGAAAATTTATTCCATTTTGATGATTTGAAACAATATTTACCACCTTGAATTTTGATAACTCTATCAAAAAGAAGGTAACTTACCAATCTAAATAAATATAATAAAATAAAATAGAGTATATTAGTATATATTATAGTTTAAAGAATATAATTAATAGCTATAGTAATAATTAATAAACTTGTCCTTCGTACATTAAAATTCCAAGCGACCATATATCACTTGATGGACTATATTTAATTCCATAATCGCAACTACCACCACATTTTGAACTTGAAACATATTTAACGAGTTCAGTGCTAATAATATTGGTGATCCGGCATAACTTGGTATTAGTTCTTTGAATTTGATTGCAAATACCAAATCAACCAAAGCTACCTTTAACTTGTATTTAAAATGAAAGTAAATTTAGCACCACAAAGAATAAATGAAATATAGTCATCAGTTCTCGATGGAAATGCTCTACCATATCCTCTTATTTCACCATTTAAATTAAAGTAACCTTCTTTTTCTTTGAACTTGAAAATGTGTCAAACCTTTATCTGATACTTTAATATTGAACCTTGACTATTACTATTGTTTACTTTAACGGCCGCTTTCTCTTCTCTAGTAATGTATACATTTCTTCCAATTAAATTAAATGATGGTGAATGTGAAATATCCAATGACCCCATTTTGATGAATATTTATCATTATTTGATTATTTAAAAAAAAAATTGTATTTCCTCTATTTCTACCCCGCTACTACTTCTACTACTATTGATGTTGCTTCTTTTGCTGCCACTGTTACTAATAATACTGCTATCTGAAATTTGTTTTCTTTTATTTATTTTATTAATTGGTTGTTGTTGTTTAGTTGCGTTATCTAAAATTTGGATATAATTGAGTAATTTATTTTTAAAAGTATTATGATTGATTTATGATTATTTGACTTTAATCACCTTACTCCTTCCAGATTATCCAGCAACAGATAATAAAATAGTTTGTGCAATATCACATGTATTTTAAAATACGATAAATCATGCATAAATATAATTAAAACCTGTATTTGGATATTCTGTAAGGTCCAATCATGATAAAACTAAACCTCTACCACCACCAAAACCTAACTTCACCGACACACAAACACCCAACACATCTACACCCTTCTACAATCACATCAACCTAACCACACTCTACCAGCACACCACTTCACCTCTACCATCCCACCAACCACATCATCATCCATTCCACTTTAGTAATAACTGTATTTGCTAATATTGCTGTTGTATCTTTATTTTGCATATTATTTAAATTGTTATATTGGAAATTTGTGAAAAAATGATTTTTTTTTTTTTCAAAAATTAAATTTTTAATAATACCAGTAAAAGCATTGATATAAATTTCAGCCAATGGATAAATTATATTTCTCTGTATTTAGAAATGTATTCATCAGAAAAAAGATATTTAAATATATAAAAGAGTACAACTCCAAATTATTATACCCAACATATGACTATTATGAATTCCCGTTATTATCAGTTATCAAAAACAGAGATGAAAAATTATTGGTTGAAAAATTAGAGTTATACAAAAAGTATATATTACAAATAAATGGTGGTAATAATGGTGAAGAATTATATAGATACTATATTGATTTTAATAAGAAATGTTTTAAATTAATTTTAAAATGGAGATCATTATCAACAGATATTTTCAAAATGATATATGAATTATATAAAGAAAGAATTTCAGGTTGGGTAGGACCATCAATAATGAATATATTGTATGGTGACGGTGGTAGTTTAAATATATTTAAATATCTATTAGAAAAACAACCAAATTTTAAAGAGTCAATTGATTTTCATCAATATCAAGCAAATAGTAAAAAATGTTTTATCAATTTAAATGAACAAACTGTACAAATAATTGAATATATGGTTAATCAATTAAATGTAAAATTATCAACTAAAGTAATTTTAAAATTATTAAATCAATCTGTAAATATTGTTGTTGGGGAATCATCATCATCATCATCATCATCATCATCATCATCATCATCATCATCATTACAATTAACAGAAAGATTATTATTATTATTTTTACCATGTTTTAATAATTTACAAGATAAATATACAATAATATTTACAACATTAAATTATATATTATGTAATAATGATGGTAATTTATTTAATATGGTTTTATCAATTTATTATAATTTACATTATAATACAAATACTGATTTACAATTATATCAATTATATGGTAATAAAATATCAAAAGAAGTTATTAATAAAATTGAAATTACAAGAAAAACATTATTTGCTAGTGGTAATTTAGAACTATTTAAAATTATATACGATATTCAACCATCAATATTCATTGATCAAGGAAACCCTTGGAATTATATAGTTTATGTTAAAACACCTGAAACTTCAAACTTTTTATTATTTCATTTTGATAAAACAATATTTAAATCCGATTCATATAGATTCAATTACTCTTGTTTAAATGATGATTTATCAAATTCGAATAAATTTAAATTATTAAATTTAAATTGGGATGATGGTGAAAATGGGTGTGAAGGATTCACACAAGCAAAATTATCATTTTTTATTGAAAATAATATACCAATTACAATTAATAATTTAAAAACATTTAATGGTGATACTAAATTATTTATCAATTATTTCAATAGTCAAAAAATAGTTTGTCATTTAACTTTTTTAGAGTTTTTAAAATCATCAATTTTAAATGGGGATATAGAAATTTTCAATTTTTTAATGTTTAAACAAACATCAACAAAGAAAATAATATTTGGTAATGAAAATACAATACCTGATATTAATGAATTTAAAAGTATTTTCAAATTATATGGTAATGATATTATGCCATTTATAATTACAAATGATAATAAAATTTTATTGAAACATTCATATTCATTTGATTCAAAAGGAGTATCCATTTATCCAGTATTTAGAAAGTATCGTTGTAAAAGGGAATATTGTAATTTAAATTTAAAATTATTACCAATAGATCCAATTAAACGTCAATCATTTTTAAATGAAATCTATCAACATCAAGATAGTATAGTTGGTAATGATAGTAAATTTGATAGTCGTTTTAAAACATATAAAATCAATCCATTATCATTAGGTAAATTTAAAAAATCATGTTTTATATTGATAAAAGAATTAATTGATTTACCACATGATAACTTATATCAATCAAATAATTTACTATTCATTTGCATTATTTTAATTTTTTAAAATAATTATTTCAAATTTTTAAAAGATTCAAAATTATCAATATTAATTAAACATAGAATATCAAAAAGTATAAAATTACAATTGAAATTATTAGAATGTTTATTCAATTTTCAAGATTTAGATTTAAAATTATTAGTATGGATAAAACATGAAAATTATATACCAATTTTAAATCATCGTAAAGGTATTGATTCACTTATTAAATATTCAACTATTAATTCAAATTTTAAATTAGTAGATTGTATATTGGGTATTGGTGAATTTAAATATTTAAATTTTAATTATCAATCTTCAAAATTTATGGATTTCATTCATTATGCAATTGTATTTTATTCAATTAATCAAAATGCAACATATCGTGAATCAATTCAAAGATTAGTAAAATTAAATTATCAATATCATCCTGATGAAATCATTAAATTTCAATTTCCAATAGTTTCAAATCTTGATCAATGTCAATTACAATTTTTAAAAAATGTAAATTTATTTGTTGATTTTAAATCAATAAAAAGAACAATTATTAATAATCCAAAATCATAAAATATCAAAACACACACTCACACCATGGAATAAAAAAAAATATAAATAGATAAATAAAAAAAAAAAAACCGTTGTAAATTGTTTTTTATTATTTCTGAAATTGTGTGTGTGTGTGTGTGTGTGTGTGTGTGTGTGTGTGTGTGTG
>JACAFY010016903.1:0-14929 GCA_015252635.1 Dictyostelium capitatum | reverse complement strand
TTAATTTTTTTTTTTTGTTTTTGAAATTTCACAGTTATAATATCAATTGTTTCCATTAATAATTTTACCCAAAAATAAATTCTTTTTAATTTTTTTTTTTTATTTTTTTTTTTTTATTTTAATTTTTATCAAAAAAATAAAAATTGGGATATAAATTAAATTAAATAAAATAAAAGAAAAGTGGTTTCGAAATTGTAATTAATTTTATTATCTGTTTAAAAAAAATAAAATTGTGGTTACTTTTTTTTTTTTTTTTTTTTTTTTTTATTTTAAAAAAAAAAAAAAAAAAAAAAAAAAAACTCATTTTTTTATTTTATTTTAAACAACTGACCGACGGTACCATCGAAAAAAAAACAGTAACACATATACATACATACACACATATAAATAGATACATATACAACAATGGAAACAATTAATTATTTAAAAACTTATCCAATAAATTTAAATAAAAATAATTTTGGAATTGTAGAAAGACCAGTTGAAGATGAATTGTTTACATCAGTTTGGATTCAAAAAGAGAAATATAATGTAGAAGTAGTTGAATTCCTAAGTAAATTATGGAGATGTCCAGTCAATTATTTAGTTGGTCGTTTAAGATGTGAAGCAGCACACAAATTGATATTATATGAAAATAATATGTTGGAAGGTATCTATTATTATAAATTGGCAGCAAGTGAAAATCAATCAGTAGAAGCATTATTTTCATTATCAAATTTAAAACTCAATGTCACCCAATCACTTGCTGGATTTGAAGAATCAATGGTACATTTAAAACAGGCATCTGATAATCCACATACAATTACATACAAAGATGAGGAAACCAATGAAGAGAATACATTTACAAATAAATTTATAGTTGAATCACAAATTATGTACGCAAATTTATGTATGGAAAATATGGGTTCCCACAAAAAAGATTTAGTAGAAGCAAAGAAATATTATGATTTAGCATTAAGTTATAATAAGGTAAAAAGTGCCATTTTCGCTAAATACGCTATTATCTTGTGTAGAGGTGATGGTGAAGATATAATTCCAAAAGACAGTGAAACTGGTTTAAAATTATTAAAAGATATAATCAATCAAGAAGGTGCAAATGTCCAACCTGGTATCGTTTACACTTATGGTATGTTTTTATTTGAATCTGATCCATCAGAAGGTATCAAATATATAAAACATGCTTCACTTCAAGGTTATCCAACTGCTAAAGAACAATTGGAAAATTATGAAAATAAATTAAATGAAATAAATAATATCAGTAATAATAGCGTAAATAATAATAATAACAATGGTAATAATAGTAACAACAAAAAAAAGAATAACAAACAAACTAAAAAAAATAACCTTTGTTAATAAAAATTATATAATATACATATATATATACACACATCTAAATGAAAATGAATCTATTATTTATTTATTAATTATCAAAAGTATTTTTAAAATAATCAAAAGAAGGTTTTGAAGCTACTTGAATGAATTTATCTTTTGTAATTGGAATTAAATTTAAAAGGAATTGTGTTAATTTGATATTAAATGATTTTAATGAAATGATTAATAATTCTTGTAATTCCAATTCATTGAATAAACCATTTTTGATATTATAGGTATCAAATGTGTCCCATACTTTGAATAAACATCTATATTTTAAATGTAAATGTTGTAATACAGATAATTGTTTTTGATGAATTACTTGAACTAATATATTTGAATGAATTAATTTAATTATTAAAACTTCAAATTCTGGTGATGATTCATATTCAAAATGATTTAATAGAATATCTAATATTGAATCCAATGTTGATTGATCACCTCTTTTAATTGAATATTTAATTATAGGTTTACAATATTTAATTATTATGTTTGAATTTAATGAATTAAATAATGAACAATTGTTAAATCCATAAATGAAATAATTAACCAAATAAACTGTTTCTTTTTTATCTATACTTGAAAAATTAACTTCACTAACAGTTTCATTATACCATTTTAATAAATTGATTAACCATTTATTTGGATAATTTTTTGAAAATGAATTTTCATAATTTGTAATAAACCCATTAAGTTCATCAATAATTTCATGCCAAATTGAATCCAAATATGAGAATGAATAACATTTAATTGGTTCTACTAAATTTTTAATATTTCGAGGACCATTCAAAACCTTCTTGATTATTTTAATATCTGGATTATCACTTGATGTTCCTTTTAATTTTAACTGATGATTGGCAAGCCGTGATTTATTATCATTTATAATTAATGATTCCAATTGTTTAACTAAATCTAAATTTGCAAATTCTTCAGTTATTTCATTTTTCACATATGTTCCAGTGGTGGGTCTAATTGGATTGAATAGATTTAAAAATTCATTAAATACATAATCTAAAACATCTGGATGATGAATATATCTTGTAATTGATTTTGAAAGGTAACACATTTTTTCTTCATTAATAGTTTCTTCTCTTTTTCTATCAGTAATTACATATAAATCAAATTCTCTATGTATTACTTCTTTACCAATTTGATTAACCAATAATTTAATATGATTTAAATCACCATAATTTAATAAAGTTACAAATAAAAATACCAATGATATTTTATTTGATGGTTCAACAGAGCTATGCTTTATATCTTGAATTATTGAATTTATAAATTTAATTTGTAATTGTTTATCTTGGCATTTATCAAAAATAAAATTTGGTGGTTTGATTTCATGTTTTGATTTAGTTACCATTAATTCATTTACCAATTCTGATTGAGTTTTATATATATGATATGAATTAATTAACCAATTTTTCAATGTTGGGAAATGAGCATGTTTAAATGCAAGTTTTGCTATTTTAACATTAAATAAACTTGGACATATACTTTCTGAAGCAGAATAATAGATATTACCATATTTTAATCTTGATTTTTTAATTACAATTTTTTCAATTTTCGAATAATTATATTTATCACCATCATCATCTTCATCATCATCTTCTTCTTTGTGTTCTTTTTCTTCTTCACCATCAATTTCACCATTACCATTTTCATAACACATATAATATTCAACATAACTAATTTTCTTTAATTTACCAAATAATTTAAATTGGATTGAATCATAAATGAATAACATTTCTTTGATTAATTCTTTTTCAATACCATTTGATAAATAATTAACTGGGTCTTTTAATTTTGATTTAAGTTGTTGTGTTGAAAATTGATAAGTTTTAATTTGATGTCTGATATAAACTGTTGAATCTTTTAATAGTTTTTTATCATCTAATTTTGCACCTTTTGACCAAATTCTGGGATATTTGAATGTATCAAGAAATAATATCCAATAATTTGGATATAAAAATTCTAATATTTCAATAATCTTGATAATATCTTTTAATCTTAGTTGCATTGAATGATTCATTTTTATTATTTGTAAAAAGTGACAACTATTCGCATTAATTTTTGCATCTGTTGGTTTAAAAAGTATTTAATTGATTCTAAATGTACCTTTGGTTTGCACATTGAATTTGGAATATAATCAACTTTAAAATTAATTGATTTCTTCTTTTTGTTGGTGTTGTTACTATTTTTATCTAACTGTACATGTTTTAATAATAATTCAATACATTTTAAACTATTATTACCAGTTGCAATACCAATGTTACCAATTGTTGCTTTATAATTTTGAATATCAATTAATGCTTGTAATCCAACTACACAATCTGAAATTATTAATTCTTTAGCAATTAATGTAACTGATGTATCTGATTGATTATTAACTTCAATCGCTGTAAATTGAATATGATCCATATAATTTCTAAATAATGATTCATAAAATTCTTTATCATCTGGAATTGATTCAAATAATTTAACCCAATTTGAAAATGGTGTATACTTTGTATTAAATGTACCAGTACCAATATCAGATTGAATTACATTGAAACTAATATAATTATTTCTCTTTACTTTATCAATGATTAAACCAATTTCATTATCCATTAACATTTCATCAATTGATATTATATTTTCGTATTGAATTGAATTTACACTCTTGTTTATAAATGACATTATATGTTTGAATAACACTCTATTTTTAAATACTTTCCAAAATCTACTTTCATCAAATCTAATTTCATTATTTGGTTGTTGTTGATGTTGTAACAGTGGTTCTAGATCTTGATGTTGTTGTTGTGGGAGTGGTTCTAGATCTTGTTGTGGTTTTAATTTCTTTGGATTTAATATTGTTGTAGTTGTATTGTCTAATATCTCTTTATTTCCTCTCCTTTTATTTGACATTATTGATTGATTATTTATATCTTTGTTCATTTTGTTATGATTATGTATTTTATATTTTAATAATATTAAACTCATAATTTTTTATCAAAAAAAAAAATAAAATTAAAAAATCGGAGAAAAAAAAAATAAATTTTGCTTTATTTTTTTTAAATTATGTTTTTTATTTACATTATATAACACATCTAAATGAAAATGAATCTATTTTCTATTTATTAATTATCAAAAGTATTTTTAAAATAATCAAAAGAAGGTTTTGAAACTACTTGAATGAATTTATCTTTTGTAATTGGAATTAAATTTAAAAGGAATTGTGTTAATTTGATATTAAATGATTTTAATGAAATGACTAATAATTCTTGTAATTCCCATTTATTGAATAAACCATTTTTGATATTATAGGTATCAAATGTGTCCCATATTTTGAATAAATAGCTATATTTTAAATGTAAATGTTGTAATACAGATAATTGTTCTTGATGAATTACTTGAACTAATATATTTGAATGAATAAATTTAATTATTAAAACTTCAAATTCTGGTGATGATTCATATTCAGATTGATTTAATAGAATGTCTAATATTGAACACAATGTTGATTGATCTCCTCTTTTAATTGAATATTTAATTATAGTTTTACAATATTTAATAATATTTTTTACTTTTAATGAAGTAAGGTAGTAGCCATCTTTAAATCCATAAATAAAATAATCAACCAAATATACTGTTTCTTTTTCATAACAATCATTGAAACCAATATGATCATAATATTCGTGATGCCATTTTAATAAATTTATAAACCATTTCTTTGGATATGTTTTTTTAAATGAATTTTCATAATTTGAAATAAAATAAATAAGTTCACCAAATATTGCTGATTTCTTAATTGAATTGAGATAATTGACCGAATAACATTTTATTGGCTCTACTAAATTTATAATATTATCCAGGACCTTTCATAACATTATTGATTAACTTAATATTTGGATCATCTTTATTTGATCTGTTAATAATTATTTTTTTATTAACAATTCGTGATTTATTTTTATTTTTAACCAATGATTCCAATTACATTGAAACTAATATAATTATTTCTCTTTACTTTATCATATCAAAGATTACACCAATTTCATTATCTATTAACATTTCATCAATTGATATTATATTTTCATATTGAATTGAATTTACACTCTTGTTTATAAATGACATTATATGTTTGAATAACACTTTATTTCTAAATACTTTCCAAAATCTACTTTCTTCAAAACTTATTTTATTATTTGGTTGAAGTGGTTGTGACAGTGGTTGTTTTTCTTGTTGTCCTTGTTGTCCTTGCTCTGGCTTTAATTTCTTTGGATTTATTGTTGTAGTTATATTATCCAATATCTCTTCACTTCCTCTCTTTTTATCTGATATTGATTGATTTTTTATATTATTTTCTTTCATTTATTTATGTATATTATATATAGCATGTATGTATAATACCAAATTTTTTGAACAAAAATAATTTTATTAATTAATATAAATTTAGCTGAAACTAAGATACAGTACAATTATTTTAATATTAAAAAATAAAATTGAAAAACAAAAAACATTTACATTTCACACTCCAATATCTTTGCAAATTTGTTTTTAAAAATTAAAAACAAAATGTTTATAACTATATTTATTTATAATAAAAATGGTAATAATATTAATATTAATTAAAACAACAAAAAAAAAAAAAAAACTAAAACTATAATAATATATATACACATCTATTGAAAATGAATCTCTATTGTTTCTATTATTTATTTATTAATTATCTAAAGTATTTTTAAAATAATCAAAAGAAGGTTTTGAGCTACTTGAATGAATTTATCTTTTGTAATTGGAATTAAATTTAAAAGGAATTGAGTTAATTTAATATTAAATGATTTTAATGAAATGACTAATAATTCTTGTAATTCTGATTCGTTTAATATACCATTTGAAACTTTGAATAAATCACTATTTTTTAAATTTAAATGTTGTAATATTGATAATTGTTCTTGATGAATTACTTGTTTTAATATATTTGAATGAATAAATTTAATAATTGATCTATTTAATTTTATAGATGGTATATTATAATTTAGTTGAATTAATAAAGTATCTAACATTGAATCCAATGTTGATTGATCGCCCCTTTTAATTGAATATTTAACAATAGCATTACAATGGTTAATTAATTAATTATAGTGTTTGTTTTTAATGATTTTAATCTAATACCTTGATTAAATCCATAAATGAAATATTCAATTAAATAAAATGTTTCTTTACTTATAAAATACTTGTAATTTCCATTATTTTCAATAACCCATTTTAATAAATTAACCAACCATTTCTTTGGATAACTATTTGAAAATGATTTTTCGTATTCTGATAAAAAATGATCCAATTGTTTTTGAATTAATGGTTTAATTGATAAAAGATATGAATCTGGATAAAAATCAATTGGTATCTCTATTTTTTTATCATAAATATAGCAGTTATCTTCCAAAATAGTTTTAATCTTTTCAATTGTTGGGCATTTGTAACTTTGTTCAACCAATATTAATTGTGGTTTAATACCACGTGATTCATTTTTGTTTTCAATTAAAGATTTCATTTGTTTTACTAAATCTGAATTTGTAAATTCTTCAATTATACTAATTGTACCACCTGAATTTGTATTTAAACTAATAAATAAATTTGAAAATTCATTAAATACATAATCTAAAACATTTGAATGATAATGTATCTTGTAATTGGTTGTGTTTGTTTGAATTTTTTACATCTTTACCAAATTGATTAACCAATAATTTGATATGATCTAAATCGCCATAATTTAATAATGAAAGTAAAAAAAAAGATACTGATATTTTATGTGACGAATCTATTGAACTATGTTTAATATCTTGAATTATTGAATTTAAAAATTTAGTTTGTAATTGTTTATCTTTACATTTACTAAATATAAAATTTGGGGGCATGATTTCAACTTGTTGAACACTAGTATAATCCATTTATCAACTCATTTGGTGATGTACCATTTGAATAACTTGTATTAATTAACCAATTTTTTAATGTTGGAAAATGGCAATATTCAAATGCAAGTTTTGCTACATCAACTGGATAATTTGAATTATTTTCGAAAGTTTTAATTATATCGGAATAATTATATTCACCGTATTCTTCAATGTTACTTTTAAAATTACCAATATCATTATCACTACCATAACAAATATAATATTCAATAAAATTATTTTTATATGTTGTTTCATTATGGACCAAATCATAAAAAACATATAACATTTCCTTGATTAATTCTTTTTCAACACTAGTTGATAAATAATTAATTGGATCATTTAACTTTGCATTTAATTGTTGTTTGGAAAATTGATATTTCGTTAATGGAACTTTTGATATGACTTTACATTTATATGTATCAATTTGTTGATTTGACCAAATTCTTGGATATTTAAAACATGATAACGCTTTCCAATGATCTGGCTTAACCAAATCTAATATCTCAATAATCATTATCAATTCTTTTAATTTTATTTGTAATGGATCAGGAAAACAATTTATTACTTTTAAAAAATTATTAACGTTAAATTTAGTTCTGGAATCTGATGGATTGAATATTTGTAAAAAGTATTTAATTGCTTTTAAATGTGTCTTTGGTTTAATTGAAGTAATGTATTTTGGAATATATTCTAATTTGAAATTAATTGATTTATTATTATTTTCCAATTGTAATTGTTTTAATAATAATTCAATACATTTTAAACTATTATTACCAGTTGCAATACCAATATTATCAATTGTTGCTTTATAATTTTGAATATCAATTAATGTTTGTAATCCAACTACACAATCTGAAATTATTAATTCTTTAGCAATTAATGTTTTATTATCTGGTTGACTATATATATCAATTGTTGTAAATTGAATATGATCCATATAATTTCTAAATAATGATTCATAAAATTCTTTATCATCTGGAATTGATTCAAATAATTTAACCCAATTTGAAAATGGTGTATACTTTGTATTAAATGTACCAGTACCAATATCAGATTGAATTACATTGAAACTAATATAATTATTTCTCTTTACTTTATCAATGATTAAACCAATTTCATTATCCATTAACATTTCATCAATTGATATTATATTTTCGTATTGAATTGAATTTACACTCTTATTTATAAATGACATTATATGTTTGAATAACACTTTATTTTTGAATACTTTCCAAAATCTATTTTCACCAAAACTTATTTCATTATTAGGTTGCAGTTGATGTGGCTGTGGTTCTAATTTATTAACTAGTTTTGAATCTAATTGAGCGACTGTTTCGTATTTATCATCATTTTTCATTTTTAATGTATATTTTGTGTATTTGTATTTAATATTGAATTTTAAAAATGTATTGAGTTTTTATACATTCAAAAAAAAAATAAAATTCAAACACATCCTTCTATAGATGTGATCTGTTAGAAAAAAAGAATTAAAAAATAACATAAAAAATTAGCAAAATAGTTTTATTGTTTAATAATAATAATATTAAAACTTTTTTTATCCAATAGAGATTCTCTAATTTAGTAATTCATTTATGTGCAATCTGTTATAAAAAAAATGAAATTTTTATTGAAAACATGAACCAATAAGACAAAAAGATGGTTTAGTAATTTTATTTATCATGTATTAAATTTAATTTATTATTAATTAATTTAATGAATTAACATTATATGAAGAGTTTGGATCAAAATTTAAATTTTGACCATAATGAAACCAATAAGGATTTTGAAAATAACAAAATGGACGATCAGGAGCAGTTAAATCTTTAATATCACTAATTTCATCGATACCAAATGTAACATGATCACCACCACAAACACCAAATCTACCAGCATGATAATAATTACCATCTTTGTATGCGCCATCATATGGTACCCATCCAATAGTATCCACATAAAATTCAGGTTTAACATGTGGTTGTAAATCATTACCAATTTTACTACCTCTTCCATATAGCAATCTAACGGGGATATTATTGTATCTTAAAATGGATGCGAACATCCAAGAATGACAGCCACAATCACCATTTCCAGCAGAAAAAGTACTTAATGGTTTACCATCATGTGAATATGGTCTTTGATATTTAATATTTTTATAAATGAATAATGAAACTCTATATGCAAAACATAAAATAGTTTCCATAGTACCATCAGGGAATTGAATTGGAAACAATTGATTTACTGCAATGAAATTAGCAAATTCTTGAGTATTGAAATTCATATTATTGGTTGGTCTAAGATAAACTTCAATTTCATTCTCTGTAATTGGTTCAACTTCAATTACTTCATTTGGATTAACAACTTCAACTAAATTAACTTTATATAAATCTACATCAACACGATATTTCATTGATACTTTTTTAACTTGTGTTTGTTTTGATTGTGGTACATCCCATGTTAATTTATAAATATCATGATGAGATGATCCAATGATTTCAGATGTACCAACTTGATTTATTTCATCATCATTACAATATGCTGAAATTGATGAATATCTAACATTTTGATTATTAATTAATGGTGGTACACTAATATAGAATATTGATTTTGTAATTTCTAATAATTAATGTAAATGTAAATAAAAATTAGAATTACTTATATTGGTTGAATGTATTCATGTTAATAAATTTATAAATCAATATTAATAACTTACTTCCACCTGGTTTATAATTAATAGAATATTGAAAATTTGTAGAAACTGAATTATTATATGTTTTAACCAATTTAAATCTTTTGTTCCATACTATAATGAATAAGTGGTAGAAGGATAAATTAGTATCATTATACATAGGTTTAAATACATTGTAATGTAGTGGTATTACTTACTTTTCTTATGAGTTTCATAATCATAAATTAAATTATCAACATGTGGATTCTTTGGTAGACCTGGTGCATTAAAATTAATACCTAAAGAAGGACCTGATGATGATGATTTTGGTTGAATGTTGGATAAATTTAATAATTTTGAAAATGAATTACTTAAAGATGGTTTTGGTGCCTGTTGCTGTTGTTGTTGAATTGGTTGTTGTGATTGAATTGGTGGTGGTGCTGGTCTAGGGACAGATGGTTGTTGAGTTATTGGAACTGGTGCTGGTCTAATTTGTTGTTGTTGTTGTTGTTGTTGTTGTTGACGTTGTGGTTGGTTAATTGGTTTGTCTGTTGTTGTTGTTGTTGAAGGAGTTGATTTAATTTCAGACACATTATAAACATGATTAAAATGCTCTCTATCATGTGGACCTTTTTGTACATAATTACCAAAACTAACCAATTGAAATGAAGTGAATGGATTGGATGGATTGGATAAATCTTTAATACCAGTATGATAGTCCATACCAAATGTAATGAATTCACCATTATCTTTACCAAACCAATTTTGATGATAATTATTATCACCACATTTTCCAGTACATTCAACTGGGAACCAACCAATTTCAGGTACGTATATCTCTGGTTTAACATGAGTTTGACCATCACCAGGTAAATCTAATTTTGCACCTCTACCAAATAACAATCTAGTTGGTACATTTGAATATCTCATTATACTTGTAAAAAAGAAAGTATGACAACCACAATCACCATAAAGTTTTTCAAATGTTTCCAATGGTTTACCTGATAATGTATGTGGCCATTTATAAGTTAAATTCTTTGACATCCATATATAAATTCTATATGCAAAACATAATATACTTTCCATAGTACCATCAGGGAATTGTTTTGGATAAAATTCATTTACTGCAATGAAATCAGCAAATTCTTGAGTATTGAAATTCATTTTATCAGTTGGTCTAAGATAAACTTCAATTTCATTATCTGTAATTGGTTCAACTTCAATTATTTCATTTGGATCTTCAACTTCAACCAATTCAATTTTATATAAATCAACTTCTAGTAATTCTTTTACAACATAATGTAATTTATACGGATTTGGTGGTGCTGTATAATTAAAATACCAAACTTTTGAATGATCAGATTCAATAATCTCTGGTTTAACCAATTCAACATTACTATTACCATCATAAAGTATCATTGATGAATTTCTAACATGTTGTGTGTTTATTAATTCTGGTGGGTGTGACATCCAAAATAATACTTTATACATTGCTGTAAAGTATAACCACTTAATAATTAGTATATTTACGTTATATATAATATAATAATTAAAGACTGTATACACTTACTACAATCTTTTTTATATTTTAAATCTACTATATATTCTGCACGAACAGAATAATTATATTTCTTTACTAATTTCCATCTTTTATTATCCCACACTGTATTTATATTAATTCCTATTAGTATTATAATGATAATTATATAATAATAAGAAAAAAATATATTTACATTTTTTATGTAGTTCATGATCATTAATTAATTTATCTAATGATGGAGCAGGTGGAAATGCCAATTTTTCAAATACTTTATTTGATTTTAAAATATTTTGTTCTGATCTTTTAAATTGACTAAATTGGTTTGTTGGTTTAACTTGTTGTTGTGGTGGTAGTTGTGCAATAGGTTGTTGTTGTTGTTGTTGTTGTTGTTGTTGTTGTTGTTGTTGTTGTTGTTGAAAAGGAGGAGGAGAAGGTCTTTGTGGTATTCTTTGTTGCACAATTGGTTGTGGTTGTGGTTGTTGTTTTTGTTGTTGTTTGTTTATAAAATCATTATTTGGTGTTAAATTTAAAACTGGGTTTTTAAAATTAATGTGATGTTGAAGAAGAGGTGATGAATTTGATAGGATTTGATTTAACAGTTGAAATAAACTATGAAATGATAATTGAATGTTGACTAAAGGTATATCAAGTTGAGTTACTTTTAAATCAAATAATTGTTTTACTTCTTTGAATATCATTGATTTTAAATTTATATAATCTGTTTTATTCTGTTCATTAACCAATTGTTTTGATAGTTGATCTATTGTTTCAAATTTACTAATACAATTTGTAATTTTAATATAATAATCTTTAATCTTTTTAAAGTTATCTCTTTGATTTAATTCCCAATCATTTATACCACTTTCTACAAATACTAATACATCTGCTGAATATACTGATAATGGATGTTGACTATCATAATGTTTCTTTAAATTATTACATATACTATTTGGTGATAAATATAAATCTGATCATTTTAAACCAGAATATATATTAATATATAGAATATTATATTTCATATATATATATAATAAAAATTAATTAAAAACGGACCTTTTATATAATTACAATATGATAACAATGAATTTTGAATTGTGTTTGTATTTGCTGATAAGATATTAAATTCTTTTTTCAAAGTATCATAATTTTGATCTTGTGACTGTGAATGAATGTGTCGTACAGTGAATATATTAATATGTTTATTCCATTATATATTTTATTTATATAAGCATATACAAATAATAATTACATTTGATATCATTTTAGTGTGACTGAAAAAAAATTATTTTTTTTTAAAAATTTAAAAAAAAAAAAATCAAATCTTTGCAAAAACAAAATTATTGCAATTCTTAGAAAATTGAGACATATTAATTAAAATAATTCGAATAAAAAATAAAAGCAAATAATATTTCTTAACAAGTATTTTCAAAACCAGGATCAGTTATTCCTTCATTTGTCATTATTATATAAAAAAAATATACTCATAACAATTTCATCTTGTTGTTGGTATCCCTTCTAACCAGAGAATTTTCGTGGTCAGTTATATACAAGACAATAAGGTCAGATAACTCATTAACAGTTCAGAGAGTAATATTGGTAATTGAGTAAGCAATATCTTAATAACAGAAATTTTTTTTTTTGTTGCTTCTTTTTTTTTTAGATAATTATTAAAATTTTAAAAAAACCTGATAACTAATAGTTCAAGAATAAATAGGAGAGTTTGAAAAAAATAGGAGTAAATATTGTACAACATTTGATTATTTAAAAAAAATATATTTTGATTTGGGGTTGTTTTTTTTTTTTTTTGGATAAATTTTACATTATAGTACAGCAACTATCATTCTTACTTGGTTTCTTTGATTTTAATTCTATATATTGAGCATCACTAAAGGTTTCGAATGAAGAAAGTAATTCTGTATCTGTAAGATGTTTTGGATCATCAGGTAAATATAAACCTAAATCTGATGCGGGTGTCACATTGATTGCTTGTCCAATTGCCAATATTGCCTCCTGAACTGTTAATGAGTTATCTAACCTAATGGTCTTGTATATAACTGGGTAGTCACTTGGGAATTTAACTCTGACTTGAAGGATCATCTTATGTATATATATATATATGTTTTAGGATTGGTTGTTGGTATCCCTTTTTTTTTTTTTTCTCTCTTTTTTTTAATATACACTACTACTGCAAGTATTATAACTCTAATAAATAAATGATATGATAAATAAATAGTTAGAGAGTGTATGTTATGTGAGATTATTTGATTTTTTTAAAAAAAAAAATGTATCGAAACAAGGTTATATAACTGTGTTCAGTTTTTTATTTATATAAATGTAAACAATAATATAAATTAAAATTCAAATAAAACCACGAAATAAACAAATAACCATCTTTAATGGTTGTGACTAGGGTGTGTTAATGTGGCAGTTGTGTGTGTGTGTACTTTGTAATTATTTGAAAAAAATAAATTATTTAAATAATATTTATATATATGTATGTCGATGATGAATTTGAATTTAGTTTGATTGAAATAGCGAATTGAAACAAAGGGTATTTTAAAAATAATGCTTGTTATTTTAGATATCGATGATTATGGTGATGATTATTATTATTATGGTTATGATTATGATTATGTTTATAATGAGTATATATAAAAAATACTTTTTATAGATAATAATTATTTCTTTTCCTAAACTTGATTGTATAATATCATTTATTGATGTGTTGATGTATTAATGTATTGGTGTGTATATTTATAAATATGTGTGTGTGTGTATGAATTAATTGAAATTTGAATTTTGATTGGTGTCGCTAAAAAAAACAGTGATATATAAGTTTTTATTTTGGTGATGTTGATATATTGATATCTTTTTAAATAAATAAATAATTTTTATTATTGGGTATATAAATAATAATTGGTATAAATATATATATTTAATTCAATATATATATATTATATGATATATAAAGAAAATTAATTTTAAAATTTGATAATATTGTTGGAGGAGAAAAAAAATTAAAAAAAAAATAGAGTGTGGGTATTTTTTTTTTTTTTGGGTGTGTTGATCATAGATATATCACATGTAATGTATAAAGATTATTATGAGAATGATATTTTTTTTATTTATTTTTTTTTTTGATGATATTGTGAATGGTGTACATATAAAAAAAAAAATAAAAATAAAACATAATGATAATATAAAATGATATAACAAATACACCGTCTTTAACACACACTAGATTAGAAATAACACACATTCACACATACCACACACACACACACACACACACACACACCTGTCTATTATACAAATCTCCGAGCCCACGAGACAGTACTAGATATAGTATTCCGTCTTCTGCTTGAAAAAAAATGGCGGGGGGGGGGGGGGGGGGGGGGGGGGGGGGGGGGGGGGGGGGGG
>JACAFY010016893.1:0-53081 GCA_015252635.1 Dictyostelium capitatum | reverse complement strand
CCGAACCGTTGACCGGTCTGACCCCGACGGAGGCGGTGGCGGGAGGGGCGATCTTCCGCAGGCTGCGCGAGGAGTACGGCGGTTCGAGGCTGCGCGTGGATCCCAACATGAAGGCGGGCATGGATATCTGCGATCGCATTGTCGTGCTGGACTATGGCGTGTTTCTGGCCACCGGCACGCCGGCCGAGATCCAACGGGACCCTCGGGTAATTTCGGCCTATCTGGGGAAGCGGCATGAACAATAATGAAAACGTGCTAGACGTCGAGCGTCTATCGGTGATGTATGGCATCGTGCCGGCGGTCAGTGCGGCGAGCTTCACCGTGAAACGGGGTTCCATCTCCACCATCGTCGGCTCCAATGGAGCCGGCAAGTCGACCATCATGAAGGCTTTGACAGGCTTAGTCGCGCCCGCTGGCGGGAAAGTCCGTCTCTATGGCGAAGACATCACGGGCCTGGCACCGGACGCACTCGTCTCCCGTGGCCTGATCCTCGTACCTGAAGGCCGGCGGCTATTCAAGACCATGACCGTAGGCGAAAACCTCGAACTCGGCGCATACCGGGAAAAGAGCAAACAGGCTATCGATCAGGGAATCGCCGGAGTACTGGAACGTTTCCCCGCACTGAAGAGCCGGCTTAAGTCGCCGGCAGGAAGTCTCAGCGGTGGCCAGCAGCAGATGGTCGCTGTAGGACGCGCGCTGATGGCGCGCCCGCGGCTCTTGCTTCTCGACGAGCCAACGATCGGGCTCGCGCCAGCCATCGTCGACACCATCGCGCAAATCATCCAGGACATTGCGGCCGAAGGCGTGGACGTTATGTTGGTTGAACAGAACGCAGAGATGGCCTTGGAGATTGCCACCCACGCCTTCATTCTCGAACGTGGCGAGATTCAACTGCAGGGCCTGTCTTCGGAGCTGGCCAGCAGTGAGGCGGTGCGCAAGGCCTATCTGGGCATTTGACCGTCACGCAAGTCCACCCACTCTCCTATTCCAAATTTCCGAGGTACTTATGCATCGACTTGAAGGAAAGGTTGCCTTCATTACTGGCGGCGGAGCCGGTATCGGCCGCGCCAGCGCATTGCTATTCGCTAGGGAAGGCGCGCAGATCGTTATCGCCGAACGCGACACCGCTGCGGGAGAACATACCGCCGCCATGGTGGAAGCGTCAACGGGCCGCCCCGCCCTGTTCATCCCCACCGACGTCACAGTGCCGGAAAGCCTTGAGGACGGCGTGAAACGGACCGTCGCGCAATTCGGACGTTTCGACGTGCTGTACAACAATGCCGGAGGGTCCACCGTCCGCGACAGCCGCGTGACGGACGCGCCGGTTGAGGAATTCTGGTCAAAGATGAAGCTGGACCTGTTCGGGACCTGGCTGGGATGCCGTTATGGAATTCAAGCCATGATGAATGCCGGCAACGGTGGTTCAGTCATCAACAGCACTTCCATTTTCGCTCTGATCGGAACCCACGGCAAAGATGCCTATACGGCCGCCAAGGGCGCGGTCAGCGCACTGACCCGGTCGATGGCCGTGGAATATGCGCAGTATGGGATCCGCGTCAACGCAGTGGCTCCGGGCGCGACGGCGACAGATCGCGTGCTCAAGCTGCTGAAAGACGATGGCGTCACCAGTAAGTCGTTGGAAGGCCAGTTATTCGGTCTTGTGCAGCCGGAGGACATTGCCCACGCAGCGCTGTACCTCGCATCCGACGAATCTCGTTCCACGACCGGCCACATTCTTGCCGTCGACGGTGGATTGACCATTTCCTGAGTGAACGGAGCCCTCATGTTTCGCCACGTTGTCATGCTCAGCCTCAACAACCCTCTCACCGAGCGGGATCATGAAGAAATTGTCGGCATGTGCCAGTCCATCAAGGAAGAACTTCCGGGCATTCTCGAGTTGCGATTTGCCACCAATACGTCGGATCGTGCCCATTCTTACACTCACGCATTCGTGGCGGACTTCGTGGATGCGGCGGCGCACGATCTTTACCAAGTAGCTCCCGCCCACGTACCGCTGAAGCACAAAGTCATGGCGCTCAGCCGTCAGCTTGTCGTGCTGGACTACGAAACCTGAGCACCTGCCATAACGCCACAATCCGAAACAAGGAACCCCATGCGAGCCACCAAACTGTTCACTCCGCTCGTTCTGCGTGGTGTCGAGCTACCCAATCGCGTGCTCATCTCCCCGATGAGCCAGTACTCAGCCATCGACGGGCTGGTGCAGGATTGGCATCGGTTCCATACCGCCGGCTTGGCCCGCGGTGGGCCGGGCTGCGCCATGATCGAAGTTGCGGCGGTCACACGTGACGGCCGCGGAACCCCGGGCGACCTGGGAATTTGGAGCGATGACCAGATTCCCGGACTAGCGCAACTCGCGCAAATCATGAACACGCACGGCGTGGTACCGGCGATCCAGATCGGCCATGCTGGACGCAAGGCGAGCACCGGGCGGCCCTGGGAAGGTAATCGGCCGTTGGCGCTATCCTCGGCGGAACTGAGCTGGGAGACCACGGGGGCTTCTCCCCTGCCGGTTCAGGAAGGCTGGCCCGCTCCGCGCGCGCTAACCACCGACGAAGTGTCTGGCCTCGTTGAGAGCTTTCGCGCCGCGACGACCCGCGCGGTCAGCGCCGGATATCGCCTGGTCGAGATTCACGCCGCCCATGGTTATCTGCTGCACAGCTTCCTCTCCCCGCTCACCAACAAGCGGCAGGATCAGTACGGCGGCTCGCTCGAAAACCGGATGCGCTTCCCTCTACTAGTCGCGGCCGCCGTTCGCGACGCCCTGCCCGCCGACATCCCGCTCTCCGTTCGGATTTCGGCCGTCGACGGCATTGAGGGCGGATGGGAGTTGGCCGACAGTGTCGTACTTTCGCGCGAACTGAGAGCGCTGGGCGTCGATCTGATTGATTGCTCATCGGGCGGCATACAGGCGCCTGCTACGGTGGGACGTGGTCCTCTTGCTGTCAAGCGCGGGCCAGGCTTCCAGGTGCCGTTCGCGCAGGCCGTGAAGCAGGAAGCCGGCATCGCCACGATCGCCGTAGGCCTGATCGTAGATCCGGAGCAGGCCGAGGCAATCCTGACTAAGGACAAAGCGGATCTGGTCGCGATCGGGCGCGAAGCCTTGCATAACCCGAATTGGCCCCTACACGCGCGTCTGGCGTTGCAGGCCGATCCAGACTATTCGGCTTGGCCCGAGCAATATGGTTGGTGGCTCAAGCGCCGCCCGAGGATCCTTTTGGAGTAAAAACAGGGTCACCAAAGCCCGATATTTCCCCGGGCTTACCTGTAGAATCGAGTCTAATTTCACTTTAATGACTCGATGAACACGTCCGTTGATTCGTCCACCGACAAGCCTCGCATTCGCGAGGTGCGGGTATTGTCGCGCGGGCTGACCATTCTCTCGGCGTTCGAACCGAACAACGCCTGGTTAAGCAACTCCGAGATCGCGGCGCTCACCGGACTACCAAAACCGACCGTTTCGCGTCTCACCGCCAATCTGCTGGAGGCGGAGTACCTTCAATATTCGGCGCGTAGAGCCGCCTATCGCCTGGGCCCGGGTGTGCTTGCCCTTGGTTTCATCGCGGCATCGACCAGGGATTTTGTCGTTCTCGCGCGACCACTGATGCAGCAATTCGCCGATCAGCACCAGGTGTCCGTTGTGCTGGCCTCACCCGACGCCAGCAGCATGGTTTGCAACGAGGTCACACATAGCCGAGACATGATCTTTACCCTGCGGGTGCGCGCCGGTTCGCGTCTGCGCATAGACCGCTCGGCCCTGGGCCGAGCCCTGGTCGGCGCGATGGCCGATGCGGAACGCGCAGCGTTTCTGGAAAAACTTGCAGCTGCAGACCCGCAGGCTTGGGACCTCCTGCGCCACGAGATTCCGGCTGCAGTCGCTCAAATGGCAAGCGACGGCTATTGCATCGCGGCCGGCACGCTCGAAGCTGGCACCAACGGCGCCGCCGTCGTCGTTGACACGCCCGAAGGGCCACACACCTATGCTCTGGGCTGCGCCGCACCTTCGAACTCCCTTGAACTGCCGCGGTTGAAGCAGCAAGTTATTCCGGGCCTGCTCGCACTCAAAGCGAGGCTGGAAGCAGAACTCAGCATCATGCAGGCGGAATAATCATGGTAAGGACTCGCCAAGTGATGCCGGGAGCGCCGCGCGATGACGGTCAGGTGGATTCGCTGCGCCGAGGCCTGGAGGTGCTGCGTCTGTTCGATCTGCGCCACCGAAAACTGACGGTGGCGGACATCGCCCGCAAGCTCGACCTGTCCCGCCCTACGACCGAAAAGCTCGTCCAGACGCTTCAGGCCCATCATTTTTTGCAGGCTGCGGGCGACAGCTACGAGCCCCATGTCGCCTGCCTGGCTCTGGGCCGGGCGGCGAAGAAAGGCTTGGCCTATGGCCAAGCCGCAAGGCCGCTAATGCTTGAACTGTCGCAGCGCTTCGGCGTTCATGTCACGCTGAGCACGCGCGACCGGCTGCATATGCTTGTGGTCGAACACTGCGTTCCTGTGGGCCGGGTACAGCTAGGCCTCACAACGGGTGCTCGATTCCCCATGGCCGTCTCGGCCTCGGGCCGCGCCTATCTTTGGGGGCAGCCGCAAGAGCAACGCAGAGAATTGCTCCGCATGATCGCGGCTGAGGTACCGTCCGGCGGGGCCCGTATGCTTGACGAAGTCCACGGCGCATTAGAGGATTTGGAGCAGATGGGATGGTGTTACGTGGCCGCGCCCGTGGCTACGCACACCGCTTCTATCGCAACGCCTGTAAAGGCTGGTTCGGATTTCGCCCTCGCCGCCATGGCCGTGAGCGCGGAAGTTACGGAAGCCGTACTGCGAGATCAGGTCGCGCCGGCCCTACTGGCCATTGCCGAGCGTATCGCGCTGGCCGCCGAGCACGAGGACTAACGAGCTTGTGCTAGGGCGCTTACCACTTCACGCACCGCTCGCAGATGTTCATCCGAGGCATGCGCAATCGCTTGAAACGCTGCCACGACGTCCAGATGGGTTGCCAGCGTGTGCTGCTCGGCGTCCCGTAGGAGGCGCTTGTGCATGCGCAGCGCTGCAGGGGGATGGCGCGCAATACCCCGCGCCAAATCGGCCACACGCTGGGCCAGTGCTCCGTCTGACGTCACCTCCGACACCAGGCCGATGCGCCTCGCCTCCTGAGCATCGATCGGCTCTGCGGTGAATGCCAGTTCCATGGCCTTAGAACGGCCCACGAGACGGGGCAGCATCCACGCGCCTCCGTCGCCGGCGACGATGCCCAGTCGGGCGAAGCTGACCGAAAAGCGCGCGCTCTCCGCGGCGACTCGCATATCGCAGAAGCACGCCAGATCGCAACCAGCGCCATAGGCTGGGCCGTTGACCGCGGCAATGGTCGGAATGTCTATCTCGGCCAACGCGGCCGGCAACTGGTGCACGGTCTCGCGGTAGCGAGCCTGCACCTCGGCAACGTCGCCAGCCGAAAACCCTTCCCTTCTCGCCATCTGACGCAGGTCTCCGCCCGCGCAGAAGGCCTTCCCCATCCCGGTAATGACTAGGACGCGCGTCGTCGGATCTGCATTGGCTCGCCTCACGTGACCCGCCAATTCGAGGAACTGTGAGCCGTCTGAAAATCGGTTCAACGTATCGGGATGGCTGAGCGTAAGCGTGACGACCCCATGATCGTCGTCGCGTCGGACGAATGCCGGAGCGCAATCCATGTCTAAGCCCCGATCCAGCGGGGAGCGCGCTTCTCGGCAAATGCGCGAGGCCCCTCGATCGCATCGGAACTGGAATAGACGCGCTCATGAAATAGACATGCTGCCTCCAGACCCCGCTCGCACCCCAAGTCCATCGCCGCGCCAACGCTCTTCTTGGCGGCCCAGACGGTAAGCGGAGCATTGTCGGCAATCGTGCGCGCGATCATATGGGCGCGCGTGCGAACGGCGTCGGGCGTGTCCTCGACATAATTCACGAATCCCAATTGATAAAAGCGCTCGATGGGGTGCATCTCGCCAGTGAGCATGAGCTCCATCAGGAAAGGCTGCGGCAGCATCCACAACATAGGGACTCCCCATGGCGACCCTCTTCCCACCTTTGCCTCGGAAATTCCCCCCCGTGTTCCTTGCAACCCCACGCGGATATCGCTGTTGGCGGCCAACACCATGCCGCCGGCTGTGAAATGGCCCGTCATCGCGGCGATGATGGGTTTTGTCACGCGGCGCATTCGTTGGTGGAACGGATCCCGCAGCATCTGCAGCATGTCCTTGCCGGAATCGGCGCGTACTTTCGCGGCCTCTTTGAGATCCATGCCTGCTGAAAATACTCCACAGTCGGCAGAGGTAAGAATGATCACGCGCACGGCATCGTCGCGTTCCACCTCATCCCATAGTTCCAACAGACGCTCACAAATTGCGATGGACAATGCGTTGCGCTGTGCGGGCCGGTCGATGCAGATGGTCGCGATGCCGTCTTGCACGGCGTACTGAATTTGGGCTTCGTCTTTTTTCATGGTGATGACAAGATCATTGGAGTTAAGAAGGTTCATTTCCGAGGAAGACTTGCCAAGGCTTCGCGATATTCGCGCGAAAGACGCTGAACCAGGGTGCCGACGGGCACGGTGGCTTCGACCGCACCAATGCCCTGACCGGCGCCCCATATATCGCGCCAGACCTTTACTGCATCCGGGCCGCTACCGAAGTTCATGTCGCCGGGGCGACCCGCGGGCAACTTATCTGGATCCATACCCGCGGCTCGGATTGATCTGGCCAGGTAGTTACCTGGAATGCCCGTGAAACAGCTGGAGTGCACGATGTCATCCGAACAGCCGTCGACCACGGCCTGTTTGTACGCGGCATTGGCATTCGCCTCGTCAGTGGCAATGAAAGCGGACCCTATGTAGGCAAGATCTGCGCCCATGGCTTGCGCCGCAAGTACTGCCCGCCCGGTTGCGATGGCGCCGGACAGCACCAGCAGCCCATCGAACCAACGGCGTATTTCCTGAATCAGGGCAAAAGGACTGCGGGTTCCCGCGTGGCCCCCTGCCCCAGCAGCGACGGCGATCAGGCCGTCGGCGCCTTTCTCCACGGCCTTGCGAGCAAAGTGATTGTCGACAACATCATGCAGCGTGATTCCTCCGTATGCATGCACAGCTTGATTTATCTCCGGCCGAGCTCCCAGCGACGTGATGACAATGCGCACTCGGTACTTTTCGATGACACGCATGTCATGTTCGAGACGGTCGTTACTGCGGTGAACAATCTGATTGATCGCAAAGGGCGCAGCGGGACTCTGCGGGTGCGCCGCGTCATGCGCTGCTATGCCCTCGGTGATTTCTGCGAGCCAGTCATCCAGCAGGCTCGCCGGTCTAGCATTCAACGCAGGCATGGATCCCACGATGCCGGCGCAGCACTGCGCAATGACAAGCTTGGGGTTGCTAACAATAAATAGCGGCGATGCGATCACCGGCAACGTTAGCCCAGTCAGGCTTTGGGAACGCTCGAACATGCTTGTCTCGTTTAGTTGTGCCTGAAATTGCGCGTCCGGCGTACGCGGGATCCGATTCTTACTCAGGTTTGATACCCGCCTCTCGAGTCAGCTCGCCGTAATGCGCACTCTCCTCGGCGATGTATTTTCCGAAAGCCTGAGGCGCCAAGGGGGGAAGCAGCTCATAGCCTGTGCTATCGATCTGCTTGCGTACCTCTGGCTGCTCGAGCGCGCCGGTGATTTCCCGATTAAGCTTGTCGATGATTTCAGGAGGCGTTCCCTTGGGCGCAAACAAGCCATTCCAGTTCCCGATCTCGAATCCCGGCAGCGCCTCCTTCATAGCGGGCACGCCAGGGAGCTTGTCCGACCGGGTCGGCGTGATTGCGAGCGGCTTGAGCTTGCCCGATGTCATGTAGCCCAGGCCAGTGGAAAAGTCGATGAACATCATTTGCGTCTGCCCACCCAGCAGTTCGGAAACGGCCTGTCCATACGCCTTGTAGGGGATCTCGGAGATGTCGGTATGCGTCATCACCCGGAAGGTGCTACCGGTGATGCGCGTGGTGCTGTTGGCGTATGGAAACGAGAGCTTTCCGGGATTGGCCTTGGCGTAGGCGATCAATTCGGCCACAGAATTCACCGGCACAGACGGGTTGACCACGAGCGCATGAGGCACCCCACCGACGATAGCGACCGGCGCGAAATCCTTCAGGCCGTCATAAGAGACATTCTTGAAGAAATATTTGTTCGCTACTTGGGTGGTGTTGGTGCCGAACAGCAACGTATAGCCATCCGGCTGTGAGCGGGCCACATACTCGCTGCCGATCATGCCGGTCGCACCCGGCCGATTCTGCACAATTAACGGTTGGCCAAGCCGTTTGGACAGCGAGTCGGACAACACGCGGGCAACCGCGTCTGTGGGGCTCCCCGCGGCAAACGGAACCACTACCGTAATCGGCTTCTCGGGAAAGGCGGTGGTTGGAGCCGCGGCGACGCCCTGGGCGCAAATCGTCAACGCAAGAAAACTCGAAAGCAGGGAAAATTTCATTGATGTCTCCTAGAGTGAATCGGGGCCGTCTGCGCGACCCTCGAAGACGAACTTGTTGACGTCTTGCTACGGACGGGTCTTGACCATGCGCAGCGGGTTATAGGTAAGCACCACTTCTCCACGCTGGTTGATAACTCGATTGGAGGTACGCACCAGGCCGCGTTCCGGCTTGCTGGTCGCCCGGGCTTCGATCACTTCGCAATCGACGTGAATGGTGTCACCCGCAGTGGTAGGCCGATGGACCTTGATGTCAGCCTCCATAAACGCCATTCCGGTTCGCTGCATCGTGCTCTGCATCAGCAGCCCTTCAGCCATGCAGAACACGAGTGAGCCAGGAGCCGGCCGCGAGCCAATAATGGATTGCTTGGCGACATAATCCAGATTGGTGAACATTTCCTCCACCATGCCTACTGTTCCAATAAACAAAGTGATGTCGGCGTCCGTAATCGTCCGACCCAAGGTGCGAAAGCGGTAGCCAGGCTCCACGTCGTTCCAGTAAAAGCCCAGGCCCAGCCCCTCCAGCCCGTCCTCGTCCACATTGATCGATCTGCGCATCCTGTCGTCTCCTGGTTGTTTACTTGTTTTGATAGTCCGGTCAGAGCACACCTGCGGCATGCAATTCCGCCAACGTCTCCGGGGTAATCCCCAGCGATCGCAACACCTCTTCGTTGTGCTGGCCTAGCGAGGGTGGCGCGCCGGCTGGCTCCAGCGGTGTTTCCGAAAAACGAATGGGATTACGCACAGTCGGCACCTTTCCGTAAATCGGATGCTCGATCTCAGTGCACATGCCGCGCGCGAGCACGTGTTCGTCGGCGAACACCTGATCCATTCCGTTGATGGGTCCGCCCGGAACCTGCGCGCGCTCCAGCAACTCAGTCCAATCAGCCAGCCGACGCGATCGGGTGACGGGAACCAGCCAGGCATCGAGTTCGGCCCGGTTGTGTACGCGGTCGGCGATGGTGGCAAAGCGCGGTTGGATGCCCACCTCGGGCTGCCCAATCGCCTGGCACAGGCGGCGAAACTGTGTGTCGTTGCCGACCGCCAGCACCAAGTGACCATCGGCGGCCGGATAGACAGCATAGGGCGCGATATTGGGATGGCCGCTGCCCATGCGTTGGGGCACACGGCCGCTAACTAAGTAGTTCATAGACTGGTTCACCAACGAGCCCACCATGCAGTCCAGAAGGCTGATGTCGATGTGCTGGCCGCCATGGCCGCGATCACGATGCTGCAGGGCGGCAAGAATAGCTGTGGTTGCGTACATTCCAGCTAGCAGATCCGCCACTGCAACGCCGGCGCGCTGCGGACCACCACCCGGCAGGTCGTCGCGTTCCCCCGTCACGCTCATCAGGCCCCCCATGCCTTGAATCAGGTAGTCGTACCCCGCTCGGTCCTTATAGGGACCCGTCTGTCCGAAGCCTGTCACGGAGCAATAGACGAGCCGAGGGTTGATCTCGCGTAGCGAAGCGTAGTCCAGCCCGTAGCGCTTCAATGCGCCAACCTTGTAGTTCTCGACGAAGACGTCGGACTTGCGTACCAACTCGCGCAAGATTTCTTGACCTCGGGGATTTGAGAAATCGATGGCCAGGGACTTCTTGCCACGGTTGCAGCTCATGAAGTAGGCGGCGTCGCCATCTTGTCCGGTCTGCCGGTCCTTGAGAAAGGGCGGCCCCATCTGCCGCGTGTCGTCGCCGACTCCCGGTTTCTCCACCTTTATAACTTCCGCGCCCAGATCGGCCAGGTTTTGCGTGGCCCACGGGCCGGCCAGGATGCGGGAAAGGTCTAGCACTTGTATATGGCTTAGCGGTTTCTGCATGATGGTCTCGGTACTAATGGCTGTCCGCCTGAAACTTCGGTTCATCGATTTGCCTGGCGATCTCACCCGCCATAGGGGCGGCCTGCGCGATGTCGGCAATGAGTTCGCCTTCGCGCACGCTGTCGCCGGAGCGATAGCGTAGATGCTCCACGGTGCCTTCGACGTCGGCGACAATCGAGTACTCCATCTTCATGGCCTCGATGACGGCCAGGACGTCTCCCGGGCGCACATAGTCTCCCGGTTGGACCGTCACCGCTGCGATGATTCCGGACATCGGTGCTGTCGCGCCGCTAACGTCCTGGGCACCCGCATCGCAGTTCTGAGGAATCGGACGCGCGGTGTAGTGATCGCCCGCCACTTGAAGATTCCAGCCGTCGGACGCGCGGCAGACTTCCCAGCGCCACCCGTCCACCACGCCACCGAAGCCGGACGCATCACGAGACACGTGCCAGCTTCGCTGGCTGTCACCCACGCGGACATCTCCGCGGTCCATGTCCTGTAACGCCGCCACTGTGGGCTCGGCGTCCAGTAGGAAACGCACTCGTCCAAGCGGCGCACCGGCATCAAGGAACTTTCGGTCTATTGCTCCGCAGGGCCCGCTGGCCTGCCACGGCGCGGTGGCGACGGCCGGCAGCGGCAATGTCAACGTTGCGCACACCGCAACGGCAGCAAGACGGCTGCGGGGAGTTTGCAGCGACTTGTTTTCGTCTAGGTAGCGGGTGTGGACCTGCCCAGCCAATACTCCAGGGTCATCCAGCAGGCGCAGCAAGTAGCCGAGGTTGCTGTTCACGCCGAGCAACGCGGTCTCGTTCAGGCCGGCTTTCAAAGCGGCAAGCGCGGCCGTACGATCCGCTGCGCTCGCGATCACCTTGGCCACCATCGGATCGTAGAATGGTGGAACCTCGCCCGACTCATCCATCGCGGCGTCAACACGTAGGCTCGAAGGCCAGCGCGCCCGCACCACCGTGCCGGGAGAAGGACGGAAGTCTTGGGCCGGGTCTTCCGCATAGACTCTGGCTTCAACAGCGTGACCGCGGCAGAAGATTTCGGTCTGGGCCAACGGCAATGGCTGCCCCGCAGCCACGCGCAACTGCCACTCCACGAGATCCAGTCCAGTGACCGCCTCGGTGACTGGGTGCTCGACCTGCAGGCGCGTGTTCACCTCCAGGAAATAACAGTTGAACTCCTGGTCTAAGATGAACTCGAAGGTTCCGGCGTTGCGATAGTTCAGGCTACGAGCGCCCTGCACCGCCGCCTCAAGTAACTGTATTCGGGCGCGCTCGGGCAGGCACGGCGCTGGCGCCTCCTCCATGACTTTCTGGTGGCGGCGCTGCAACGAACATTCGCGCTCGAACAGATGCACCACGTTCCCGAGACCGTCGCCGAACACCTGAACTTCGATATGGCGCGGCTCCTCAATGTAGCGCTCCACGATCATCCGGCCGTCACCAAAGCTACTTCGGGCTAGGCGGATAGCCGACTCGATGAGTCGAGGCAGGTCCTCATACCGGGTAATGATCTGCATGCCCTTCCCCCCGCCGCCGGCAGAGGGTTTGAGCAAAATCGGCAGATCAATGGCGCGCGCCAAGGCCTCTATGGTGGCAGGGTCGTCGCTTGCCTCGTCGGAACCCGGCACGACAGGCACCCCGGCGGCGCGCATTAGCGTCTTCGCCCGACCCTTGTCTCCGAGCGCCGCGATCGTGGCGGGCGACGGCCCAATGAACGCCATGCCCATCGCCTCCACGCTTGCTGCGAACTCGCTGTTCTCGGAGAGAAAGCCGTAGCCCGGATGTACGGCGTTGCAGCCGGTTTCGTGCGCTGCCTGAAGCAATTTCCCAGCATTCAGATAGCTGTCCACCGCGGCCCCTGAGCCAAGGCAAACGGCGCGAGTGGCGCCGCGCAGATGAGCTGCGTCAGCATCCGCATCCGAATAGACCGCAACATATTCGATACCCAGCCGCTGGCACGTGCGCGCGATACGGCGGGCAATTTCTCCCCGGTTCGCAATAAGGATTCTATTGAACATGGACTACATCCTGAACACGCCAAAGCGCGTGGGTTCTTTCGGTCCGGCGGCCGCCAGTGCCAGGCCGAGTGTCAACCAGTTTCGGGTATCAACAGGCTCAATGACGCTATCGACCCAGAGACGCGATGCCGCGTTTAGGGCGGTACTTTCAGCGCCATAAATCTCACGGATTGGCGCCTTGTAGGCCTCGGCTTCGTCGGCGCTGAAGGTCTTACCCTGGCGGGAAAGCTGCTCGGCGCGGACCAGCGCGAGGACGGAAGCGGCCTGTTCGCCGCCCATCACCGATGTCCGTGCATTCGGCCACATGGCCATAAACCGAGGTCCAAAGGCGCGCCCGCACATGGCATACGCGCCCGCCCCATAGCTTCCACCGACGATGACACTGAATTTAGGCACTCGAGCGGTGGACACCGCGTTGACCATCTTGGCCCCTTCCTTCGCGATGCCACCCTGCTCGTATTGCACACCCACCATGAAGCCACTGATGTTGTGCAGGAACACCAGAGGGATGTTCTCCTGACAACACAGCTCGATAAAGTTGGCTGCTTTTTGGGCGCTCTGGCCGAAGAGCACGCCGTCGTTCGCGAGCACACCCACGGGGTAGCCGCCGATGGCGCCGGTACCACAAATCAGGCTGGTGCCGTAGCGTTCGCGGTACTGCACCAGGTCGCTATCGTCGAGCAATCGCGCCAGCACATCTCTCATGGGCATTGCCTGCTTGGAATTCGCGGGAATGAGCCCGGGCAGTTGCGCCGCATCATAGCGGGGCGGCCGGCTGTGTCGGGGCGGAGGCATCAGTGCCGTGGCCTCGCAACGTCCAAGGATGCCGCGCACCAGTGCGAGGGCATGCAACTCATCATTCGCAAAATGGTCGGCCACACCGGACAACCGCGTATGTGTGTCCGCGCCTCCTAGGTCCTGAGCCGCGACCTCTTCGCCAGTCGCGGCTCTCACCAGTTGAGGGCCGCCTAGATAGATCATGCCGGCTTTGTCGACGATCACTGTTTCGTCGCACATCGCCGGGATATACGCGCCGCCCGCCGTGCAGGCGCCCAATACTGCCGCGACCTGTTTCAGGCCGAGGGCTGACATCTCGGCGATATTGCGGAATATCTTGCCGAAATGCTGCTCATCCGGAAAGATGTCGCCCTGCAAAGGCAGATAGGCGCCACCGGAATCCACCAGATAGACGCAAGGCAAACCATTCTCGCGGGCAATAGCCTGAGCGCGCAGTTGCTTCTTGATGGTCAATGGGTAGTAGGTTCCTCCCTTGACCGTTGCATCGTTGGCCATGACCATGCAGGCCCGCCCGGCCACGATGCCGACGCCGGTAATGATGCCGGCCCCGGGCGACTGACCCTCGTACGCACCATCGGCCGCCAACTGGCCGACCTCTAGGAAAGGTGTACCCGGGTCTAACAGAGTATTGACGCGCTCGCGCGGAAGCATTTTTCCGCGCGCCAGATGCGCTTGGCGCGCACGTTCGTCACCGCCGGCAATCGCGCGCTCTCGTGCGGCGAGCAGCGGCGCGCGCAGTTCCTCATACGCTGCCGAATTCGCGGCAAACTCCGGGCTGCTAGCCCCGAGACGGGAAGAAAGAATAGCCATCTGTTAAATGTCGCTGAAGGTTTGGTTTCGGGAGTCAACGCGGATCGCGCACAGGCAGACGTAACAGCGCATGCCCCAGCGACTTGCCTGTCTGGTCCAGCCGCAGGGTGCGCGTGGCCCCCCCTCCCAGCGCATGGCGCATGACCACCATCATGGCGCCGATGTTCTCCATGGGGTGGCAGTCCACCTCGCCCTGGACCCACTCACCGTACAGCCCCTTGACGTCGGCCGGTGTCACGCTGGCCAACAGCTGCGCGTACTCTTGCGGGCCGCGGGCTACCAACCCTACGCTGCACACGTCCCCCTTGTCGCCGGACCGTACATAGGCAATGTCTTTCACTTGAAGCGTCATCAGTGCTCTCCTCAGGCCTTAAGGATTTCTGTCTTCTGTTTGACGACGGCCCGCGGAATCAGCGTGGGCCACAGAGAGATAACGGGACGCGGCTTCATCGGCGTGCCAAAGGACGTGCCGCCCGGCCCCATAATCCAAAGGTTCGTGCCCGCGCGACGCACCTTTTCGGCCTCTTCTGCCGTGCGTGTCCGTACCGCGCAGCGCAACCCGACTTCGGGCAGCTCGTTGGCCTGGTCCCGCCCTGGAAAAGTGGCGGCGGGTCCGTGCAAGGTATTGAGGCCCACGAAATCGAAGTGGATCTGATCAGCCGCGAGGCCCATGCGCTCGAAACGTTCGAGCATGGTTTCGCGCGCCTTGACGGCGCGGTCATAGGCGTTGGGCCATGGAAAGAACGCCATCGTCTCGCCTATCCAACCGTCGTGATATCCAACCACGAGCTTCCACAAATCGGGCGCGGCTTCGCCGCGAACACCGTTGACGCGCACCCGATCCTGCCCCTCATCGACCAACCTCAAGGAAGTGAAATCGGCCACTGCATCGGGCATGAGATAGCGGCGCGGATCACCGACTTCGTAGACCAGATGCTCCTTAACCGTCCACTCATCGACGCGGCCGCCCGTGCCGGACAGCTTTGTCACGACGGCCTCGGCGTCCGCACCAACCTCAAGGATGGGAAAGCCGACTCGTCCCATGTGCGGCATCTCCGCGAACCGAGAGGACATCCCCCCCGAACATCCTGCTGCGCACTCGACGATGTGGCCCAGCGTCACGGCTGCGGCATAACGGTCGATATGTGCGGCATCGCGTTGCCAGCCGAATTCATAGGCCAGCGGCCCTACATAAAGCGCGTTGTCCGATACCCGTCCGGCGATGACCACGTCGGCCTCACCTTCCAGACCTTCGGTAATGCCGGAACTGTCGGTGTAGACGTTGGCGCAGACGACTCGGTCGCGGATGGCTCCGAAATTCTCCTCCCCCGTATCCATATTGCGTAACGGGATCCCCTGCCCCATCAGGTCGTCGAGCTTCTCCAGCATGTCATCGCCTTCGATCAGAGCGATGCGAGTGCCGGCAAGTCCGGCTTGGCGTGCACCTTCGGCGATTCGGTGGGCGGCGGCGCGCGGATTTACGCCGCCGCCATTGGAGATCAACCTCGTTCCAACGGCAGTGGCGCGTGGCAGCAGGTTGACCATCGTCTGGACTGCATCCGGCACATAGCCGGCCTCAGGTCTTTTGAGCTTCTGCCGTTGCAGTAGCGCCATGGTCAATTCAGCCAGATAGTCGAAGCACAGGTAGTCCAAATTCCCCCGTTCCAACAATTCTTGAGCCGGATCCTGGGCATCCCCCCAGAACCCCGAGCCTGCTCCAAGCCTTACGTGCTTGACCATTCTGGTCTCCTTGTCTCGTTGCTCTAATTTCGTTTTAATCATTTGAATTTCATTCTATTGATTGAACACAAGCGCGTCAAGAAGCAAATTGGGGGACGGCACCAAAGAAGCACGAGTGGGAGCTACTCCCTAGCGCAGCGTCCGCGAACAGTGCGAACACTTGGGAGATGGCTTCATCAACGTGGCCGATTCGATGTTGTGAGGTTGGGAACCTCCCTAAAGGCTCGCGACGAACGAGCCAACCCTGCCATTTCTGCGATTGGCATTCATGGCTAATAAATCGTAACCAGCTGAATTTTGATGCCTCTAATTTGGGGTGTTTCAAGCACATATGGCATCGATTGCCAGCGGAAATAGCCTAAAATTTCACTTCGAAGTCTTAGGTACTGTGCACAAGAAATTCCAATGGAAAATAATTCTTCTGATCCGATAGAACATTTCGCGGTGTCCACCAATCAGGAGCTGTACCGCGGCCTGAAAGCCGCATTGCCAGTGATGGTGGGCTTCATCCCATTCGCGCTAGTGCTGGGAGCACAAGCATCCCAGAAAGGCATGAGTGTGCTGGAGGTACCATTGATGACCGGGACGAACTTCGGTGGCGGCTCGGAATTCGCCGCGGTAGCGTTATGGACATCGCCGCCGCATGCACTCCTGATCGTGGCAATTACATTCCTAGTCAATAGCCGTCACCTCCTAATGGGTGCTGTGATCGCTCCCCTTCTGCAACATCTTCCCCGGCGCAAGGCACTGCCCGCTCTGTTCTTCATGTGTGATGAAAGCTGGGCCATGGGACTGGCCGATGCCCAACGGCGCCAGGGAGCGACCCAGCCCGCGTTTAGTCTGCCTTACTTTATTGGCGTCTCGGCAGGACTGTATTTGACGTGGGTCGTGTTCACGGCGATCGGTGCAGGTCTGGGGCCGATGATCGGCGATGTCGAGACATACGGCTTTCACATGGCCTTTCCTGCAGTATTCCTGGTGTTGATGCGTGGCATGTGGAAAGGCCTGAACGCCGCTTTGCCTTGGTTGATCAGCCTTGTCGTTGCAGCGACGACTTACCTACTTGCACCAGGCGGCGCATGGTATGTCGCGACTGGAGCAGTTTCGGGCTTGGTAGCTTCCTTCCTACTGGCTGGCAAGTCATGATCGACCCCTTTGTTCTGTTAACCATTGTGTTGATGGCTATGGTCACGTATCTGACCCGAGCTCTCGGGTATTTGGCATTGCGCAACCGCACACTGAGTTCACGTATGGTGACCGTGATGGAGGCAGCGCCGGGTTGCGTGCTCATTTCGGTCATCGCCCCACACTTCGTGTCCCACAATCCCGCCGACCTCGCTGCGCTGGGCGTGACCCTGCTGGCCGCCGCCCGGTTGCCGATGCTACCCACCGTTCTGATCGGTGTCACGGTAGCTGCCGCCCTGCGTTACGTTATTGGATGAAAGTAGTCGTGGCGTCGATGGAGATGTGAAAGTCAGGGTGGACAATTCGAGCTTCGACGAAGCTCTGACTTCACATAAATGTCACGATGAGAAGCCGAACAGAGCAAGGATGAAATCCCGCACATGGACAATGCGAGGATTGCGCATTGAGGCCTTGTTCCAGACCAGATACAGATTGTTGGTCGGAGCCCCCTCGCTGGGGGTGAGCGAAATCAGCTTGCCCGACGCCAGCGCACCCGCGCACTGATAGTCAGGGAGCACACTCCAACCCTGCCCCTTGATAAGCAGATCTTGGATGATTCGCGACTCCGGGATAGTCAGCGCCGCTTGCACCGTAGGAGCAAACTGAAAAAGCGCCGTCCACACGGGCCTAACCAGAGGCAAGTCTTCGTCGAAAGCGATGAGAGGCAGGCCTGCCAGCTTTTCCGCTGTGGGATGCGGGCCGAGCTGCTCGGCCATTTTGGGCGAAAGAACCAGAAGAAATCGTTCCGTCAATATTCGCGCAAAACCATGCGAATGCTCATCCGGCATCGATGCGGTGTCCTCCAAGGCTGGCATCGAAGTTTTTGCATTCGATTGTTCGCTGGCCGCGGGTCTTATGAGAGGCCCGGACGAATGCTCGCCTTGAATACTGGCGGCCAATCCGCCGGGGTGGCGTTCCGCTTGGACGAAAGGGATCTATCGGAAGAGTTGGGCCCTGTCCGGGTCCGCGAGATGGTACATGGGCTGTACCGCCCAATTTGGGGGGTGATTCGCCTCGCCTGCGGAAAGACGGTCCCGTCCCTCGCATTCGTCGCTGACATGCATCACGCCCAATACGAAAGCGACGCGACGATTCCGACAGCAGCGCCTTTGGTTGCTCACGCGACGGGCCACGTGGGCAGAAATCGTGACTATCTCCTGCAACTCGACGCCACGCTGGCGGAGCATGGCATCTCCGATGACTACGTTCATCAATTGGCCAACGCTGTGCGCTCGTACGAATATGGCGGACCTTCGCAAGCCGCCGCATAACCAAGGGCAACCGCACCTCGCCCAACTTATCAACGTACCCCAACCATAGAGACAAGCATGATCACTTTGTTCGACCCCATTGACCTGGCAGGTCTGTCATTGGCCAGCCGCATTGTTATGGCCCCGCTTACGCGAAACCGCTCGCCGAGTGCCGTTCCACAGCCCATTACGGCAGACTACTACGCCCAGCGCGCAAGCGCGGGGCTATTGATTACCGAGGCTACAATCCTCTGTGTCGTTCGCTCGTCTACTCGTAGTCGGCAGATGTAAGCCCACTGGGACTATTGCAGCAGTGCAAAAATGACGGATATGGTGGCAATGGATGCCAGGGTGGAACCGGCGATCACTCGGGCTGGCAGAGCCACATCCAATTGATAGTGGCCAGCAAGCATGAAGGCGCCGGTACCTGTAGGCAGCGCGGCCATCAGTACGGCAATTTGCACGCTCTCCCTGCCAAGATCGAAGACGTATTGCGCAAATATCCAGGCGAGAAGCGGTTGCAGGAGAAGCTTTCCTCCAATCAAGCCTGCCGCACCAGCGTTTTCGCCACGGCCTGTCCCGCTACGCGGCTGCAGCATGAAAATCCCGATGGCAGCCAACGCGCACGGAGCTGCTGATGCGGCAAGAAGGCTGGCCAGTGTCGCGATCGGACTGGGGATAGCTTGGCCGGTGAGTGCAAACGGCACGCCGCACGCCGGAGCCACGATCAATGGATGGCGGAGCACGCCTTTCATGACCTTCATGCTTACACCCAGCATACCCGCGCCTGTGTTCAATCCGAGTTCCACCAGGACGATGGTCAAGGCGAAAAACACGCACATGGTAAGAATCGCGGCAATGGTCGTGGGTACCAAGGCCGCAGGACTTAGCAACGCCGCTGCCAAAGGGAATCCCATGAAGCCCACGTTGGGGTAACTCGCATTCAGACTATCGATCGCCGACTGTGCAAAAGAGCGGCGAGATCTTAGTCGTACAACCATCATCGCCACTGCCAACGTTATGAGCCCGCTTAAGCAGAAGGACGCGATGAAAGCTGGCTGCCAAAGTTGCTCCCACTTGGCATCGGCTACCGTCTTAAATAAGAGCGCGGGAAGCGCTAACCAAGTCACGTATCGGTTAAGAATTCCTCCCCCGTCGAGCGTCAACACCCGTGCACGAGCCGCGAGCGCGCCCGCGCCAATTAGACCAAAAACCGGTAGGCTCGCCAGGAACGTCGCAAACATCAATTCAAGCATAGTGCGGCTGGGCTCAACCGAGTGCGTCAGATCGGCGACGGATCGCCTCGATCACGGACACCATGTCATTGCGTCCATTCCCCTGCGCCACTGTCTCGCCATAGAGTGCCTGGCTGAGGCTTAATAAGGGCGACGCGATGCTCTTTGTCCGTGCCGCTTGCGCAATCAGTTGGCAGCTCGCCCATGCGTCGGACGAGGCGGCCTGAACCGAAAAATCGTCCGCAACAAGCTTGGGCAGCTTAACTCGTGTCACATCACAAGCCATCGGACCCGCGTCGATTGCGGCCTGCAGCACGGCCAGGTCAAGCCCGTGCTTTTCGGCGAAATGAACTGCCTCGGCCAAGCCGGCCAGCATAGTGTTCAAGTACAGATTGATGGAGAGCTTTATCAAGAGCGCGTCACCCGCCCCACCGCAAGCCACAATTTTGCGGCACATCGGCGCAATCGTGTTCTGGACGCGTTCCACGTCTTCCACTTGACCTCCAATCAGCCCAACCAATTGACCGGCTTCGGCCGGTTTACGGGAGCCGGAAACCGGACATTCGACGTATCGCCCGCCAGCAGCTTCGATGTCTGCGCAAAGGTCTCGCGCATATTCCGGCGCGACCGAGCTCATGCAGACGATTGTTCTTCCGGCTACCCGGGGCGCAAATGCCGAGGTGTTCCGGCCGAGCACTTCGTCAATAGCAGCGCTATTCACCAGCATGACAATAGCGAGCTCGACCTGCCCCAGCAGCGCGTCGATATCGGGCGCCACGCGGGCGCCAGCTACGGCCAGGGGAGTTGTGCGCTCCGCGCTGCGATTCCAGACAACCAAGGGGATGCCTGCCCTGAGAAGATTCAGTGCCATGGGCTGGCCCATGACACCCAAACCAATGAACCCGACGGGGGTAGAGGACTGCGCCGATTCCTGGACTTCCTTCATCATCTTCACAACCTGCTGATTACAAGACGTGGAAGTATGAGTCAAGCCTCATGAAATTTGGCGTCTTTTCGCAGCGTACCGTACCTTATAATTGGCACGGCATGCTAAGAAACCTTCGATAGGCGGCTGGGAGATCCACGTAGAATTTTCAAGCGCATGCAATATCCCACGTTCACTTATCAAAGGCTTGCCATGACGCTCCTGCTGGATAGAATTGATCGAAAGATCCTCAACGCACTGCAAGACGATGGCCGGCTCCAGAACGTGGAACTGGCAAAGATCGTAGGCCTCTCACCCTCCCCTTGCCTACGACGCGTCAAGCTGCTTGAAGAGGCTGGCTACATCCAGGGATACGCCGCCATTCTCAATCCATCAATGGTGGATGCGGCTTTGACGGTTTTCGTACGCGTCTGGCTCACTGGTCAGGATGAAAAGACCGTTGAAGCCTTCACGCGGGAGGTCGCGCTGATGGATCAGATCACCGAATGCCATCTCATGGCTGGCGATTGCGATTTTCTGCTGCGCGTTGTTGTGTCGGATCTGGCAGCCTATCGGGAGTTTCAAGTGAAGCACCTCACAGTCCTGCCCATCGTGCAAAGCGTCAAGACGGAGATTCCAATGCAGGTCGTGAAGTCCACCTCGAAGATCGTGCTATAGCCGGCCGCGGCGTCCTGCGGCCGTGCTCTCATCCCGCCTGTCTACGCGCTTCAGGCAGCGGGGATGATCGGAAGCAACACGTACGGTGCCGCGTCCGCTTTAATGTGCAGGCTGCAGCGCCCACCGAAGATTCGGGCTTGCCGATCACCATCATCATCGTGCATGAACGGCCCGCAGCCGCGCATGACGTTCTTCATGTTCGACAGAGAAGCCCCCTCCCCTACGTGCTCGTAATCCTTACCGAGCACCGATAAGCCGATGCGGTAACCAGCCGGCACCACGACTGACGTTGGCAAAACCTCCACGTCGAGTTCCACTGGCACGCCCGGTTCAAGCGGTTAAATGTTCGCGTGCGTGTGATACGGTCGATACGGCCGGCTACGCTGCGAATCGAGTTCACTCTGTGACGCCCGCAACCAACCTTGCGCGACCGGAGTATGAGGATCGAGCGCTCTCTGGAAGGTGACCTCCTCGCCCGAAGGATCGATTAGATGTAGCACCAAGAAACTTGTGAAGCTGTCCAGACGAGCGGCGCGAGCCACTCGTCCTCACGGCCTATTCCCACTTTGGCACGCGCCGGCGTCTCGGATGCGGGGCGAGATGCCACACGACACATCTTGTCGGCTTAGTCATCCATGCGTGTTGGCCAGTCAAGCGGAATGAGGGCATTACCAGACAGTCTGGTCCAACGCTCCCGCGTTGCCTTTACATATCTTGAATCATCGGCAAAATAGGCATGCTCGAGGAGGATGACCTGAAGACCTTCGCGGCGAGCGGTTTCGGCGAAGAGGAAATCGATATGTCTGCGCATCGCTTGCACATCTTCGTCTTCCTCACGGCCAGAGATCTCCGCCTCATCGGCATCATCTCCACTCTGAGGGAAATAGGGCCGACTAATTTGGTCCAGTATAAGCAAGCCGGGCACTGGCGCTTCGGTCTTCTCGAAGTAGTGCTGCAAAGCGAACGAAAGCGCGATGTGTATCGCCAAATAGTTCTGATCCGATCCCACATCAGGCATGCGCAGCACCGCGCCACTCTCGGCTTCGATTACGGCCACCTCTGGTTGGCGCGCAGAGAAGTCTAGTTCAGATCCAATGCACGGAGCCACGGTCGGCAGCACGGCGAACGCTTCTGAAGCGTAATGGGAAATCCTGGCTTCAGCTCGCCGCAGCCTTATTTCCTTGGCCTCCCGATCAACCCGGGAATTGAGCTGTGCGATTTCGTCGCGCAAGACCTCAAGATCCTTTACGAACTGGCGCCGTTCGTCCACGCTGGTTTCGAGGAAGAGCGAGATCCGTCCGAGAAGGTGTGCCCTGAGTTGGCCCAAATCGGCCAACCGGCGCGTTTCATCACTCTGTCGTATCCAGCTTTTTATCTGATCATCGATAGAGCGCAGCTCCGTATTCAACTGCTCAATCCGATGCTCAATGGCCTGATCATGCTCAGCCAGGCGGGGCATCACGCGTTCAACTGCAACGCTTTCCGCCCGAACCCGCATCAACGTTTGTTTAATAGCCACTGCCGTTTGACGTCCGCGGTCCGACGGAGCGTTACAGATTGGGCAAACTTGATCGTCGTCCTCGAGATGAAGATGTTCAACGAGCTGTAGCTTATCCCGCTGACGCTCCACCACTCCCCGGAAACCAGCGGCCTCCGATAACGCGGCGCGAGTTGCCTGTGACTGTCGGCGCAACGTGCCTAGGTCGTACAAGAGTTGGCGGCGACGCTTGTTCAGTTTTCCCAGCTCATTCTGATCAGGATATGTAGTTGCCTCGATGTCCGTTTTTCCTATGGCTTCTAGCGCCTGCAGGAGCTCTGCCTCAGACATCCCGCTTGGAGAAGTATCAGAAAGGCCGAGCCGTCGCGAGTCGTTCAACAAGCTGGCCGCCCGCAGTTTGAGCCGTGTCTCGGCTACCCTGCGGGTGCGCTCGCGCCCCTCCTCCCTCTCCAGGGTGCGTTGCAGGACTCTAAGCCGTCGCTCATCTATAGCGCTAGCCTCGTCTGTCGCCCGCAGGAAGTATGGCATTGCAGCTACGATATCCCGAGCCTTATCGGCTTGCTCCAAGCCATGAAGCAGGGTGGACTCGCTGTATATCACTTCCTTCGTGACAAACAAGTACGGGGTGGCATGCCGCACTGTTGCGCGTCCTTGCATGTCCTTGGTGGACGGGTCTGTGCTCAGATCGCCAATCCCAAACGCTCGCTCGATGAATGCCTTGGCGGCAGCCACGGTGGTGCTGCCATCGAACGAATCAACCGATTCAGGCAAGGCCAAGTTACGTCCTGCCGCCGCGAACATACGCGTACTTGTAGCCTGCCCGACGGGCGGGATGATACGCCCGATAATCATCTCAATCTCGCCCGATACCCATTTCACACCGACAGCGACGGCGCGACGCCGTACATGAGCGGGGAGCTCGCAAAGGCTTGAACCTAAACAATAGTCGATCGCTTTGATGAGCGTCGACTTGCCCGTTCCGGATGCGCCGGTGATGATGTTGACCGAATCAGGCACAAAATTGACGGTGCGCCTCTGACCAGACACGCCAATAAAAAAAATCTTCTCCACGTTCCAGCGCGTCATACGGTTAGCCCCATCGCATCAAAAACAGTCCTAGTAGATCCGGCGGTTATGAACCAAAACCCAAGGCGTTTCGCACGGCTGATCGCACTTCTGGGCTCCTCTCCGAGCCGGCTGAGTGCGCGCTCCTTCAGCCTTCGTTCGCCCAAGCAAAGGCGTCCCCCCTCGCCTATCGAGAGCACTCGCGTAAAGCAGCCGTAACGCACTGCTTCGCTCACAATGTCGAGGGAGGCGTTCACACGCTCTGTCAGCCCTACCTGCGCCGACGGGGTCCGTTCCAACCATTCCAGCAGGCCGGTAGCCTTATTTGTGCCTTCGAAGGCGCTCGCAAGATCTCCCGACAGCGCAATCGGCAGCGCCAGATATGCAAGAGGTGTTTCCGGCCCTTGCGGATCGATCGACATATAGCTCTTTGTGAACTCCACGAGAACGGCCGCGCAAAAGGCAGGGTTCGTCTCCGCAAAAATGTCGTATGCGATATTCATTCGCGGCCTTTCAACAGGGTGACATAGTCCGGATGCCAGCCCACACGTTGGTTGATTGCGAGCACCTGGTAACTCCCGCGGACGTAATACGGGGCGGCCCAACCGCGCGCAATTGGTCGCACCTCTGATGGCGCATGGTTGTGAGTCCACCGCAGAAGGTCAAGACCTGCGGTGCACTTAGCATTGGAATCTTCGCCGCTGCATCTGTCGACCATCTCGTCATGGCGATCGGACCAATGCTCGCAGAGCACGTCATCGTAGGCAGAAATGGCGCTTCTCATGGCCGGATTGCTTATGGTCCAACTTCCCCTTTGCTCTCTCGCTTTCCACTCCTCGCGGATCGCGCGCTTGAGATCAAATGGTTTTCCTTTCACAAGATCGATTTGGCGCGTGAGCAGGCTGTCGGGCTGATAGTCAGCTGGTGGCCCCAGTAGCTCGAACTCCGGCACCAAATGATCTTGTTCTAGATCAGCGACAATCGTCATGATTTGGCTCTGCAACTCGGCACGTGTGATCATGCGATCACGCGCACCGCACATGGAGTACACAACTTGACGATCCCACCACTCCACGAGTCTGCGCGCCACCGCGGCGCGGTACTCGGGCAGCACTAAATGGAAATAGCCAGCTATCTCGCTCTCGATTGCTTGCACGGAAGGGCTATCGGGCTTGATCGAGACACGCCGGAGCAAGTTGGTCCTGTCCGTTTGTGACATGGTCAGAAAAGCGGTGCAACCATCAATACGGTCACCATAGGGCAGCGGCGTTTTGCCCTCTTTTTTTGCCGCGTCTCGAGCCTTCAAGACGCGCTTGGCCTCTTCGGTCATTGCGCTTACAAGCGCGCGGCGATTTGCCGTGTCGCTTGTCAATGTCATCAGGGGGCTGTCCGAAGGAATCGAACCTGTCGCCACCAAGTGCAGTTTGGTTTCCGACAATGTCAACTGGGGAAGCGCGTCGGTCCACACCTTCATTGTCCGCCAGAGCGCCCGCGACTTGAGTGTGACCGGCGGCGGAGCGGCGCTTATCGAATGCTTAAGCTGGTACAGCAATGTCTGTCCGTCGGCTCGCAGTTCGACATCGTCCAAACGCTCAACCATGACTGAGGCGTCATCCGTCGTCAGTAGCACCAGGGAGCGCAGCGCATAGAACGACTGGTATAGAAATCCCAACGCTGCCCCTTCCGCAGCGTGGGCATTATTCAAATCACTCTCCAGCATCTGGCGCCTCTAAGTGAAGTTGCGAATAGGCGGCATATCGATCGATACGACTCGCGAACAAAGCCTTCTGTTTGTAACAGAAAAACTCGTTTGTGTCGCTTGCCGTCCTCATTTGTTTACGTCCCATCAAACTGGGCATCAACGAGCGCTCGTGCCAAAGGTGTGCCGCTAAGCCATTCATCGCGACGCCATTTATCCGCGTGCACCGTTGAATAATGCCGCCTCATCATCACTATCACGTGGTCCTGGGCCATTCCTGGCCTACCCCGGCAGAAGACGACGGCACGCGCGGTTCCCCGTGCGTTTTCCAGGCAGGTTCCGCACCCTCTATGTTGAATAAGGAATACTTATCCGACATAAAGCACACACGACTGTACGTTTCAGTACGGCATACATATTATTTTCGACACCTACGGCGGTCAGCGCCTAGGGCGGGCAGAGTGGTACGGTTGCCACAACCATCCGCTGCGAATTCGCGCGACAAAGCGGTGCTGGATATAATTCCAGTGCCTCATGTCGAGGCTGCAGTGATTCCCTCCATAGGAGCTGTGAAATGGCTGTTAATTCGAAGCAGACATCCCCACGGGTAGCGTCAGCCGCTGGCAAAACCCTGGGCAGCGGCAGCGCAAGCACCCTGCAGAAGTCGCTGGCGGGCTCTGCCCTTCGCCAAGCTGCAGGTTCAGCGCAAACCAGTGCCGGGATGGAGCAAAAAGCGTCTCGGGCGCTGGAGGGCAGTCGGTCTAGCCCTTTGACCAAGACGCTCGCCGGCAGCGTCGTATCGCAGTCAAACCGTAAGCGTTAACCGCCCCTGACGCGCATATGAGCGCGCGCTTGCCTGCAATCGAACAGGCGCCTGGCTATCTTCCCCGCACACCTCCGGTCATTACTTCCGAAGCGACGAGCTTTATGAGATACGGGAGATCGTGAGTGCTTCGCAGGTGACTCCGTCTGTTCCGCCATCTTGATGCGGCAGCCTCTGTGCTTGGTCAGTTGACGCGGCATGCGCACTTGGTAAACTTCCCCGCTCGGAGCGACTGACCGGATGAGATTGAGCGCTCCCCAGCAGCGTCAGCTGTACTCGCGCAAGGCGGGTTGTAAATGGTTTCCGGATCTTTTTTCAAGCTCTGGCCAAGCACGTGAAACGCGCGTCCTCGAGCGTTTGCGACACTCAAGCACATCGCGCGCACTTCTTTCAAAAAAACGTCGCTTCGGGGCCACCAAGGCCGGTGAAGGGGCTGGCTTTAGGCGTCGAGTGCGTGTTTGCAGGCAGGTTATTCAATTTCGTATTGGCCTATGCCGGGCAAGCCAGCATTGGACTTGCACTGAAACTTCTCCATGATGAAGTTCGTAGGAAGACCGCACTGCCCGGTCTACGGCATCCTGCTGAAGCTGGTTCTCGGCTGTTGATGTGCGCGCGAATTCCATGGCCGTCCCGCGATCCACATTTGCTCAGTGCCCGCCCATGAGGGCGGGCACTGAGCAATCTTTGTGCCCTGATGGGCCCACCCCCTATGGACGGTTGCTATTCGATGACCACGTAGAACGGTTCCGACTGGCCAAGCAGCGCATCATCTCGTTTGCGCACGACAAACGCTTCCACGAAGTGCACGCCACGGTAGTGAAGGTGTTCAGTCCGCGAAGGGCCTGCCCCAGTGTCCGACGAGTAAAACTCCCCGCGTAAAGATTTGGCTTGAGACGCTACCACGCCAGTATTCGTGATCCTCCACTCGACGCGATAATCGCTGCTAATGGGAAGGCCGTTGATGCTGACTGCAGTGAATTTGAGCCAATTGAAGGGCCGTAGTACCTCTGCTGAAGGCACAGAACGCACTACGCTTCCGTGTTCCGAGTGCTGGAGTTGAGCAGAGACGCGTACAGTAATCTGCTCATTGGCCTGGCGCCAAGTTGGCCGCCGCACGTGAGGCAGTTTGCGCAAATTGGTAGGAATTCCGCGCACGCCGATAGACCTGACTCGGTCCACCAGGTCATGAGCGAAGTTTTCTAGCCCCGCGGCAACCGGGCTGGACTCACTAACAGCCTCGGCGGCGCGCTTGACCTCACCGGACGCGAAGTCATCGCCGAAAACTCGTCGCCATTTCCCGATGCTTTCGTCTCGATCTTCTTCATCGTACGCCTCATCAATCCAGCCGCGATAAAGATGAATTTTGCCTCTGAAGTTCTGATACGTCGTGTCATCCCATCCACGCGCCTGGTCTTCACTCAAGAGCTTTGGGTTAGGTACCCAGGGTACGGCAGGCCTCGCCTGAAGCCAGTCATCTAATCGCCCAATCAATGTCTTGAGGGTCGTTGTCAAATCCGCGAACTGCGCACTGCCCCGATCACTCTCATACACCTGCATCCCGAGCAACGTCGTAAACAGGAATGACGGGCAAGTGAAGTTTCCTTTAATGTCGCGTAGAAACTTCAATAGCCGAGTGACCTTCTTCAGGTCGTTTCCTCCGGCCACTCCGTTCTTGTCTTTGACCCAGGTCGTGTATGCCCGCGGCTCGGATCGCTCGAACTCATCAGATCCCCGATTGCAAACCTCTAGCTGACCCTCGTATAAACGGCCCACAACACATGGCGCAAGGTCGATTTTTCTTTCGTTTGCATACTCGATTGTCGCGCAGTGCGAATAGCGGCGGACCTTGTCCTTGTAAGCGGGAAGCCTATCGAGCTCCGTGGCCAGCGTGTTGACGTAGTCCTTCGCGGTCCACCCCTCTACAACTCGTACGAAAACCAGCAGGTCCGCGTCAAAGGGCTTGCCAGCGCGCGGCTTGATGATCGTCCCGTGAGCCCACGAGCCTTGCGGTTCGAACGATTCGATCTTCGGGCCCCAATCGAGACGTTCTACCGCCCTCTTTACCGCCTCAATACTGTCTGTCAGCTGATTTAGGCGAGTGTCGTTCAAGTTCACATGTTCCTTCAGGAACAGCTTGAATTGCTCATGCAACTTCATTGGCGACCTCTAGAGCTAATTTTTTCTTTGCTTCGGCGACCAGAGTGTCGACGGCGTGATTGGTACTGGCCTCGTTGCGATTTCGAAGAAGGTCGTACAGCCAGTCGACGATAAGGGGGTTGCCGGCGCGGTTCCGGTACAAAGCATCCTGAAGAGCCCGGGCATCGCGCGTGAGCTCGTCGGCGGCCGCACCATCGAGCGCCTTTTCCCAAAGGCGCTCGACCTCCCCTTTCAACGTTCCCAGGGTTTCAATCACGACCATATGTTTTTGCCATTCTCTGAGTGCAAATGTGAGTAGAGGGAGGGTTGGCAGTAGTAGTGTCACGATCAACTCCGGCAATGAGAGCCCGAAATGCAATCCAATGAGCAAGGCGACTATCACCAGCACGGAGGCGAATCCCAACAGAATCCAGACGTATGTCTCGCGTACCGTCGAGTCGTAGACGATGTTTGTCCTTTGGCAAAGCAGCCGCCCAACGTGAGTCGGCAACTGCGCAATCGAAGCGGAATACCAATTGGAGAATTTTTCAATCTCACGCTGGGTGGGAGGCTTCGCCGTCTTCGAATGCACGAGCTCAGGGTCAACTCTCGTTCCGGCCGCGAGTTTGTTCCAGGGCAACTGGAGCACTTCAACGTCGAACTGTTCTTGAACCTTAGCGCCGTTGCGCGTGGTCTTTCGCAGCCAAGGCGCGAGCAATGCGCTATCAACTAAGACCAAGCCGATAGAGATGAATCCAAGATACGGCTTCCAATAGGTATCAAAGGGCACAACAATCAATGCAGCTAACGGCAGTAGCAGTGAGGCAATGGCGAAGGCATGTTGAACCAGCTTTGCGCGGCCGTATATTTTTCGCTGCGCTCGGAGGAGCTTGATACGCTCCGGTTTGTTCTCTTCCACAACGATGCTGTGTTCCACTCCGTCCCTCCTATCATATATAAGTACAAATATAGTATTAAGTTACAACCTAGGTAAAGTGGTTTAGGTTGATCGTGCAGATCAAACGCTGATTGAGCTCGCCCTCTTTTTGCAATAATCCGAGTCGCGCAAGACCATGGCGCTTGAGAAGCCGCAGCTCTAAACCGGCCCGCGCCTGCAGAACACATAATCCGTTCTCCCGTATACGACCTCTCGCTTTCACAACAGCTCGGTTACCCCCCCTCGATGGAATTAATGGAGATGGCTGCAGCCTGATGTATGGAAAGCTTCAGGGCCCAACGGGGCTACGGGAGATCCTCGAACTGGGCTGGGCTGGGCGCTGAATCAAATGGGCGGCTGGTACGCCCGTTTCATTAGCCGCGAGGCCGGCGACACAGGCGCCGCCCTGGTCATCTGTGTCGACTAGCGTTCCAAAGCAGCACTTAGTTGCCCTCCGCATCGTTTTGCACGGCCAGAACTTTCGAATTAACGCCCAAGACCGTTGAGTCTAGGAGTCTTCAGCCAGCCTGCTCTGTGCGCTCAAAGCGATTAGTCCACTTGCGGGCTTCGAGCGCGCGCATTCTGACTCGGCTTATCCAGAGTCCTTCATGGCAACGTACTCGTATGATTGCGATGTACGTTTTCGCTGCAGGCGACGCGAGCCGCTCATGAAATCCATCCACTCACCCGGCGAACCTGCCCTTCGAGCAGAAGGTCGCGTCATCGCAGATCCGTCCGTCGACGCCGCCGTCCGCGCGCTGTTGCGCGAAGGCTGCTCTACCAACACACTCATCTCGTATCGCGCGGCAATTAGATACTGGGCGGCTTGGCACCGGTTGCGCTTTGCGCATGAGCTACAGCTTCCCCTGTCTGTGGAGGTAGTCGTAGCTTTCATCACTGATCATGTCGAGCATCTTGGACCCGACGGCCTGCGTCACGGTCTTCCTTGTAACGTCGATCGCGGACTCGTGGACCTGGGGATCAAGAAGAAGGTTGGATCCTTGGCCCTAACGACAGTTGAGCACCGTGTGGCGGTGATGTCTGAAGCCCACCTCGCTCAGCACATGGAGAGTCCATGCCGCGTTCCAGTGGTGCAGCGGTTGCTCTCACGGACCAGGCGAGCTTACGCAAAGCGCGGCGTGCGACCTCAGAAGGTGGACGCGTTAACTCTTGAGCCCCTTAAACAGATGCTTCAGACGTGCGATGAGTCCCTGTTGGGCTTACGAGACCGCGCTCTTCTATTGTTTGCCTGGTCGAGTGGCGGCCGTCGACGATCAGAGGTAGTAGCGGCAACCGTGGAGAACACCAAGCGGCATGGCGAGAGCTACGTGTTCATCCTTGAGCACAGCAAAACAAATCAAGAGGGTCGAGTGGATGAGAGCAGCTACAAGCCGATTGTGGGAGCGGCTGCGGATGCGCTGACGCGCTGGCTTCAAATGGCGGGCATCACACAGGGACCACTCTTTCGACGGGTACGTCGCTACGGAGTCGTGGGTGGCCCTTTGAGCACAGACTCGGTCCGGCGGATCGTTATTGAGCGGGCGAAGCGCGCAGGTTTGGACGGAAGGTATGCGGCTCACAGCCTACGCGCTGGATTCGTCACCGAGGCTGGTGCTCAAGGTATACCGATGGCAGAAATCATGGCAATGACCGGACATAGCAGTGTCGCTAGCGTCGTCGGCTACCACCGGGCGGGCTCTTCCATACGGTCCGCGGCGGCGCACCTCTTCGAAGGCGCAGAAGAACGCAATAAACCTACCACTTGAGGAACCAATCAAGGCGGAAAATGAGCTTAACGCCGTCGGACGGCGCGTGTTTTTCAAGTCCCGAACTCCGCAACGCCCCTCCTCTTCGCGATCTCTTCATAGGGGCGAACTCCGCAGCGCCCTGCCCTAGTAGAAACGCCAATTCCCAAAACGAAAAACACCGCAGTACTTTGCGCTCATTCGCATAGTCACTCGCAGTTTTCGAGGCTTTCTTCTTGAACACGGGGGCATCGATGGCAAGCAAAAATGCTGGAGCGAGGCCGGCGACAAGCCGCCGGAAGTCGTTCGCGCAACAGAACAACAAGCCCGGAAACGCGTTCGCGACGTTGTGGCAGGCATACAGTGGCCACAACGACAGAGACGTCCTGCTCGAGACTCAACTGGAGTGGGCTAATTTCCTTTGGGTAGAGGCAACGCCAAACGTTCGCTCATGTGATTACGCGCCTTCGCGAAAAGACTTGCTGGCAGACGGAGGATACAAGCTTGCCAGCATTGCAATCTTCAAAGATGGCTCTGCCGAATGGTATGTGACCATTGACGATCGCAACGCGCGGAGCCAAGCGGCACGTACCGACGTGACATCATCGCCGAGTCCTCATTTGCTGACCTTAATGAGCGCGGCCAAGGCTGCGGGGGCATCTCTGGAGGTGCGCTCTACAGGAGCGTTCCAGTCGAGGTCGCTTCTGTTAGCTAATTGGAGCCGCGCATTGAGCTGGATTTCAGCCGCTCGATACCACGGCCTCTCGGATCTGCAGAACGACTTGCTATGCGCCGTCCGAGACGTTGGTCAGCTATCGCTTGGCGAGGCAATTCACTGCCGCTCCGATCCTGACCTTCGACCTCTCATCATCGCTGCGGTGTTCCGCTTGGTACAAATGGGCCGACTGTTCAGCGACCTCCATCAAAATCCACTGTCACTCTCGACGGTCGTTTCGCCAGTTAATCATGAGCAATGATCCCGGCCACAGCGAACGATTTAGGACAATCGCTCCGCACTTGCTGGACTACCGCCGCTGGCCAGCAATTGATCCCAGCGCACTGTCCTCTTCCGGGCGTGAGCGCTATGACTGCTTTAGACGTGGACTGGAGGTTTACTGCATAGACGGCAATTTGGTTGAAGCTGCAAACCAGGGTCGCACATCACAAGCAAATTTCTTGCGCATTTTGCGGCGATGCATTTGCCCATATTTTGACGGGCAAATCGCAGGCTGGCGAGCTCTTGTTCCTCACTCACGAGTACCCGCGCCTCTAACCAAAACTAGGCCTGCCAGCGTAAAAGCTCACGCCGGTCGGGCGGTGCAGTTCTCCATTCTGCTGGAAAACTACCCCCAGATCGAGCACATGTTAAAGGATGAAATTCTCAAACTGGGAAAAGGTCGCAAGGCTTACGAAGCAAAGAAATCATACGCCGCATTGACGGGGCTAGTACGGCGAGCCTGTATTGAGCTTGGTCTAACAGACCGCGATTACCCATTAAACACTGCGAGCTTTGGGTTGAAAGCGGTGACACGCTACGCGAAGAATCTAGTCCTATCGAACCCAAGCGTGGGCATAAGGGCGCGGTATGGCAGAGACGCACATCAACGCCTAAAGGTGGGAACGAGTCATGAGGCTCTCTGGGTTATTCAACCGTCTCAGCCCTATGACCGTATCGCAATCGACGCTCACAGAATTGATTGTCTCGGGACAATAGAGGTCAACACACCGTCGGGGCCACTACCCATTGTCGTTCGACGACTCTGGATTATTGTTGTGTTTGACGTGTTTTCTCGTGCGGCGCTCGGTTTCTCCGTCTGGATCGGAAAAGAACCCTCAGCTGCCGCAGTGGAGAAGGCATTGACAATGAGCTTGACGGTTTGGCAGCGTACGTCATTGCCACACACTGGTTTAGTACTTCCACCTAACGCGGGGTTCCCGTCAGGCGTCTACCCAGAACTAGAAAATACGTTCGGCGCCGTTCTAACCTTGGACAATGCACTTGCACACTTAAGCGCAAGGATCAGCGAGAAGGCTCGCCGACGGCTTGGTTGTGCCATGGCATGGGGAGCATGCGGCGCATGGAGTCACAACAGCACTCTTGAGCGATTTTTTGGGACGCTGACGCGCATCGGGTTTCAGCGGCTTCCGTCGACTACCGGCTCCTCCCCTTCCGATCCAAAGCGCGATCATCCTGAACTGGCAGCCGTCAAACACCGCATAACTCAGGAGCACCTGCAAGAGCTCACCGAGGCATTTATTGCGAACTATAACGCGACACCGCACACGGCCTTGGCTGGACGGTCCCCTCTGGAGATTCTTGACCTTTACCTGCATGGTGATCATGCGCCGCTATTTGCCCGCACTCTTCCTCCGGCAACGGCAGCCGTCCCCGACCTCGGCACGTCGGTTGCTACGGCGACCGTTAGAGGGAGTCTCAACAAGGGGCGCCGACCCTACGTGGAGTTGACGGGGGCTCGATACACTGGCCCAGAACTGTGCGACAACTTCGGTGCCATCGGGCACAAGTTGAGAATACATTTCCGCGATGACGACGACTATCGAGAGGTGGACGCGTTTTTCGAATCGGGCATGCCACTTGGGAAGTTGCGCGTGATAGACACGCGCTGGGCACGCACCCCACACACAAAGTGGTTACGCGAACAAGTTTCGAAAGCAGTTACCAGTGGAAAAATCAGACAAGACGTTTACGATCCGGTGGAAGCATACCTAGATCTGCTTCGACAACAGGCGATCTCTGACGCTGAACAGGCGCCAACGAAGATCTCTATGAGCGCGTCCGAGTTGGCTCATGCCACTGAAGTTATCCTTCGGCCTCCTGCTGTGACGCCCCAGGACGAACCGGTCCTCGCCGCTTTAGTCTCGTCACTTCCCACTCGTGACCACTCGTCTCGCCTCGAACTGCCAAGCTCGGTGAGTGAGTCGATTCCGAGACCTAAGTGGACAACTCATGGATAGGGCATCGCAAGGAACTCCGAATGCTCAAGAAAATGAGTCTTCGATACGTCTCCAAGCTCTCAGACCAGGAAAAGCTCGGGACGCCGCATACCTTTCGCACCCCATGGTCACGGGCTTAGTCGAAATTCCCACTCCCCAGATTCAAGAAGCCTACGAGGCCATTCTTGTGGCAGTCGTGAAGCGACGCCCTGCTTTGTGTTTTTACGGCGATTTTCGCGTAGGAAAATCCTCTGCAATTTCGTTCATCCAACGCAGCTTGCCTCAATCGTTTCCCTCACTTGCAATCAGATCCGTAATCGCCAAGGACCATGAAAAGCCTACCGAGAAGGCGCTGTTTAGTGATCTCCTTTTTGACCTAGGGCACGCCCTACATGACGTCGGAGGTGCTGCGGATCGCCGCATTCGGCTCATTGAACACCTTAAAGCAATGGCGGAATCAAAAGCCTCGGATCGCCTGCTGTTGTTTATAGATGAAGCACAGAACTATTGCATTCAAGATTTAACAAGGGTCCGCGATTTAGTTAACGATATTCACCGATTTGGCATCACGCTTACGACAGTATTCTTCGGCGATCATAAGCTAGTCGAGATGCGCGCTGCGCTAGTGAGCGCTCATCGCAAAGATCTGCTTGGCAGGTTTTTCCTAGCACAGACTGAATTTCGACCCATTACGTCCGTTGAAGAAACTCAAGAGATTCTGCAAATCATTGACGACCCAGAAATATCTTCGTTTCCAATAGGATCTGGCGTTAGCTACAGCGAGTTTTTCCAGCAGGAGCTATACGGCGCGGGCTGGCGGCTTGCGAACGAAGCGCCAATTTGTTGGCAGGCATTTGCCTCCGTCGCCCGTTGCGCACCAAGCGAACTTCAAGTCGGCATGCAGTGGTTCATGTCCGCAGTGTGCGACTTCCTATCCACAACCAATATTTCAGGCCACCCGCCCGACAATTCACAAATTTGGCTGGACGTAGTGAGATCCTCGGGATTTGGTGTGGCATATGGGCTACAAAAGCCTTAAGAGCGCCACCCCCTCGTTTGACTCAGATTCAACGAGGCCAAGACTGACGTGGTCCGAGAATTGGCATAGACCCTACGAGAGTCATATAAGCATCGCTTGGCGTGTCATGCGCAAGAATGTCTTAGGTCCGCGACGATTCAGGAACCAGTTCTTGATGCGAGCGGCACAATGTAGCCTTGGGCACGGTGCAATTATTCAAGAACTATCTGCTTTACAGACGCTACTTGGCATGACTGAGCCAATCTATTGCCCGATCAATGAGTCGGATTATATTCAGGCGGACAAGCCAGAACAATTTTTTTCACGAAAACTTCGTATCTGTCCGATCTGTAGCAGCCGTCAATATCATTCCAACCTATTTCAAATAAACGGGCTCGCTCGGTGCCCGGTTCACCAAGTTGCTTTAACGACGTCGTGTCCCATTTGCGATAAGCCATTGACCGCTTGCACTCTGACGGGCGCGACACTAAGAGCCCATTGGGGATGCGAAAGGTGTGGCTGGCCGCATCATGCACGACACGAGAATATTTTAATTTCCATTCAAGAAGTAGATCGCTTACGACTTTGCTTTGAGCCCGCAGCCTTGCTGGTTAGGAGAATCGGAGACGTGGCAAACAATGCACCTTGGCTTAGAGACTTGCAATACGGAGGGCACCATATCAGCCGCGCCTGTGCGTACCGTATAGCAGCGTGTTGGTTGGGTGCGCCGTCGCTGGTCACGGAGGCAGTCGGCCCGGACGAGGACTTTCCGATGCATATTGCATTGCCACCTAACGAAGTACTGGCTGACTTTTGTGCTGAACCGTCCCAGGTCAAGCGATCAGCCTATTTGCATACTCGCTGCCACATCGTTCGCCAGATTACACCAATGTTCGAACGCATAGACAACGACGCACTGTTCGATAAGGTGGAACGGCGGACCGCAGACCCGACCTACACGCGCTGTCTTGCAGCTGAAATGGAAATCCCCAAGCCGGTCCTCGCGTATCGTTGGTGGCGAACTGCATTTGAAGCAAACCGAGGCGACAGGTCTAGTGATATCTTAAATATCAACGAAGAAATTTTTGATTTAAAAAAATTGGATTCCAACGTGGAGGAGGCGTTGCATGGCGCCCGAGCCTTATGGGAACAGTATTTTCTCATGGCATATAAAGTATTCGAGATTCTGGCGACTCGCTGGCAGCTCGAGACTAACTCTTTGCTGACTGAGAACCGGTGGTCGGAGGCGACAGTGCGAAACTATTACAGAAATTCCTGGGACGAGCGCATGGAGGGAATTTGCAGCTCTTCGCACTCACCCTTTCCACTCCAGGTTGTCAAAATCGCTGAAGGTGACCCGACCCAACTACCGCCCGGCTCCGTGCTGTTCTTCTCGACCATCCCCAATAATTATTTGCGCATGATTCCATAAGAAAATTCCATCACATCTAATTGCCGACAGCTGCGCCATAAGCGCGTTGCGGCGAGCGAGGACTGCTATGTCTTACCAAATCGCCATCGTTGAATCCGTTGAGTCTGTCGTCTCGTTGCTTGAGAGGAGCGCTATAGCCCAATGGTCGCTGTCACGGCATATCAGTGCCCTCCGCAGATTGGGCGCATGGCATTTCGTGAGATTTGGTTGTAAGCCACAATTTCCAATGTCGCCAGAGAATATTATTCAGTATATACGTGATGTCGCGGAAGGAGGGGAGAACACGAATCGGGTCGTTGAGCAATTAATGCTTCATGGTTACAAGCAATGGCAATCAAAATACACGTCCAGAATGCTAAGGAAAGACCTGGCGGTCTTCTCGGTACTTCACTCCCAACACAACTGGCCGGACCCCTGCATTTCGCCCAGCATCGAAGACTGCTTAGCGCAAATAAAGCGGAGAGAATACAAGGCCCCCTGCGCTGCGCTGCGCGGCCAACCGATGTTGCTCTCAAGCTTAATCGCACTCCTGGAGACATGTGATGACAGTCTCGTGGGCATTCGCGACCGAGCTATCCTCCTTTTGGCTTGGACGACAGGCATTCGCAAAGTTTCCGAGCTCGGGCGAGTTACCAGGACCGATCTAATTCAAACCGATTACGGGTACCAGTGGCCACTACCGCCTGATATCGCGGGCATAGAATCAAGGACCTGGTGGCGCGCCACGACGATTGAAGGAGTCGCGGCTGCTGCTCTCGACGCTTGGATTGAGTTATCCGGGTTCAGAGAAGGTCCACTGTTCTTCGCCGCGCGACCGACTTCGAAGACATCCGGGCTTAGCACCACTGTCGTCACTGGAATGCTGGCTAGGCGGGCTCGCATGGCTCGTCTCAATGAGCACTTTACCTGCTACTGCTTTGGAATGGGATATGACCTAGAGTCCGCGCGGGAACTCCCGTCGCTTTCTTTCAAGCTTGTATCAACACCCATCGGAAGTTCTCGCTCCTTCCGATCTCGGCAAAACGTTGACCATCACAATGGTGATGCATCCCCATTTACGAGACACTCGGATGAGGCTCTGCGGGGGCTCGACGAATTGCTCCGGCTCTAAACAATCAAGGCGGCCGCCGGGGATAGAACACCGACAAAAGGCGGGAGGCCCGCAAATGCGACTCTTGTAGCGGCCCTTACCGAGCCCCATACATTTGCAATCGAAGGGCATGCTGAGCGAACAGGTAGCTTCACTACCAACTTCTAGTCCGTTATCGGCAAACTATCACTTTAATGGCCTACTGGTCGGCCATAGAGTTGTGTGGCGGTGCACACCTCTCCCCTGCACAGTTTGGAAAATGTACGACCAAATCCATGTCTGCGGACTCCGACCGCCGTTCTTGACCCAATACACAACTAAATCAGCCCCTGGATCCAGACGCTCGTGGTGAAAAAACCCTGCAAGGCCTGATATCCCTGCGTCTGCGCGATACGCCTGGCGCGGCCAGAACGCGACGTCCAACGCGAATTGTCGCCCCATTCGAACTTCCGTAAATTTTGCCCCCACGGACCGAGGCTGTTCTCGGATGCGCGAATCTTCCTGACCCTGCTGAATCATGCTGATTGAAGAAATCCCCTGTGCGGTGGGTAGTCCCACAGCCGCGAACAGGCTTGCACGCCCCGGTGCGCAAGCCGATTTTGCCGCTATCGGCCAGGAGATTTCAGATGGCGTTTCGCCAGGTTTCAACGCAGTTTCTCGCCATGCTTGTGTGCGCGACGCCGGCGCTCGCCGGTCAGGCCCAGGCCTCGGATACGCCCGCCGTGCTGTCGCCCGTCGTCGTCACGGCAAGCGGGATCGAGCAAGACATCGCCGACGCGCCTGCGTCGATCAGCGTCGTCACCCGCGAGGAGTTGGAAAAGCGTGCGTTCCGCGACCTGACTGACGCGCTCGGCAGCATCGAGGGCGTGGTCGTCACCGGGATCAGCAACGAGAAAGACATCTACATCCGGGGCATGCCTGGCGCCTACACGCTGCTGCTCGTGGACGGCAAGCGCCAGAGTACCCGGGATGCGCGGGTCAACGGCAATTCGGGCTTCGAACAGGGATTCATTCCGCCGCTGGAGGCGATCGAGCGGATCGAGGTCGTCCGTGGGCCGATGTCGTCGCTCTATGGGTCGGACGCCATGGGTGGCGTGATCAACATCATCACCCGACGTGTCCCCTCCTCCGGCTGGCATGGTTCGATCGGCATGGACTACACGGCCCAGCAGCATGGGGATTCCGGGAATTCGCATCAGGAACAGTTCTACCTGGCCGGGCCCATCAAAAGCGACCTGCTGGGGCTGCAGATCTGGGGCCGCCTCTACGACCGGGACGAAGACAGGATCCTCAACGGATTTTCGAGCGCGCGCGACCGCGACGTGACGGCTCGGCTCACGCTGACGCCCAACGCCTTCAATGACATCCTGCTTGAGGCCGGTACGACGAAGCTCCGGCGCAAAAGCACGCCGGGCGACACGTTGGGGCCCAAAAGCACCGCGGCCTACAACGACAACAGCCGCGACCATGCCTCGGTTTCCTATACGGGCCGTTGGGGCTGGGGGACGTCCGAACTGTCGCTTGCGCGCGAATCCGCCCGCCAAACCAAGTATGGACAGAATGGCGCGACCGGCGACTGGGAAAGGAATCCGCGGGCGCCGAAGATCGACAACACGGTGCTGGACGCCAAGCTGAACCTGCCGCTGGGCAACCACCAGCTGGTCGCCGGAGGCCAATGGAACCAGGGCGAGCTGACGGACCGCAACCCCGGCCTGCGTGACAACGTCGACCATCGCTTCCGTATTTCCCAGAAAGGCGTGTTCGTCGAAGACGAGTGGCGGTTGACCAATGCGTGGGCGCTGACCGGCGGCTTGCGCCTTGACGACCACGAAATCTATGGCAATCACTGGAGCCCCAGGTTGTACTCGGTGTGGCATGCCGCGCAGCAATGGACGATCAAGGGCGGCGTTTCCCGCGGTTTTCGCGCGCCGGACATCCGCACGATCTCCCCGGGCTATGCGTACACCACCGGCGGGCCGTCGTGCACGTACGGCCCCAGCGGGACTTGCGGCGTGAAGATCGGCGATCCTGGCCTGCGGCCGGAAACCAGCACCAGCTACGAGTTCGCCGCCCTGTGGGACAACGAGCAGGATCTGTCCGCCAGCGCCACCTTTTTCTACACCCAGTTCAACGACAAGATTTCCGACGCGCTTGTCCTTGACGCCGATGGCAAGCCGGCGCGCTGGGCGCAAGACCGTAACTACCGGCTTTTCTACAGCTACAACATCGACAATGCGACGATCCGCGGCATTGAGTTGGCCACGCGCTGGAAACCTTCGCAGACGCTCAGCCTGAAGGCCGGATACACCTACACGGACTCCCGGCAGAAAGGCGGCGACTACGATGGTTACGCCCTCTCGCGTACACCCAAGAACATGTTCAACATGCGGGCGGACTGGGATGCGACGCCGGCGCTCACGCTGTGGTCTGCCTATGTCTATCACGGCAGCGAGATCGACGCCGGCCTGCGCGTCGGGACCAATGGCGCGAAAGTGGCCGATGGCGTGCGCAAATACGGGGGCTATGGCACGGTCGACCTGGGCGCATTCTACGTACTGAACAAGCACACCACGTTCAATCTTGCGCTCTATAACGTCGGCGACAAGCGCCTGGACTCGCTGGACTACAACACCGTGGGCGATGGCCGCCGCCTGTGGGCCGGCGTGAACCTCTCGTTCTGAGCCGCCGATGAGACCCGATGGCAAGACCGAGGGCCTGCGCCAATCGATGGCCTGGCTGCACACCTGGACCGGCCTCGTGCTGGGATGGCTGCTGTACGCCATCTTCTTTACCGGCACGCTGAGCTTCTTTCGTGACGAGATCAACGACTGGATGCAGCCCGAACTGCATCGCTCCGTTCCGTCGCCGGATGCCTGGCAACGCGTGCTGGACAGCATGTCGCAGATCGCGCCTGGCGCGGCCCACTGGACGCTGGACCTGGCGGACAGCCGCCATCTTGCCGTGCGGGCCAGTTGGAGCCTGCCGGGCGCGGGCGTCGACCGCAAGGCGGTCCAGCGGGCCGACCTCGATGCCGGCACGGGCGTGGTCCTGCATCCCCGTGCCACGTCCGGCGGCGATTTCTTCTACAACTTCCATTTCCGGCTCTATGGCATTCCGCGCAGCCTGGGCCGTTGGATCGTCGGCGTGGCGGCGATGGTCATGCTGGTTGCATTGGTGAGCGGCGTGATCACCCACAGGCGGATATTCGCCGACTTCTTCCCCTTCCGCCCGCGCAAAGGCCCGCGTTCCTGGCTGGATGCCCACAACGCGCTGGCGGTGCTGGCGCTGCCCTTTCATATCGTCATCACGTTCAGCGGCCTGTTGCTGCTGATGTTCACGCTGATTCCGTGGGGCCCGCAGGCGGCCTATCAGGGGGATGAACGGCGCTTTCGCGCAGAGTTGAGCCGCAGCAATGTCGTCGAACAGGACATCGCCAGCACACGGGGCGACGTCGCCGTGGGACAAGCGTCGGCGTATGCCGCGCTCGCGCCCTTGCTGTCGCAGGCAAACCAGGCCTGGCCCCGCGGCGTCGGCAGCATCCGCATCGACCGCCCCGGCACTGCCGATGCCCGGATCGTGCTGCGGGAACGCTGGGCCAGCCGCCTGACGGCGCCCGAGACAGCCAGCCGTGGCCTGGTCTTCGACGCCAGGACGGGTGAACCCATTGGCCGGCTCGATGTGGCGCCGCGCGGGCCTGCCGAGACGGTCTATCAAGTCCTGCTGGCGATTCACCTGGGCCGCTTTGCCGACCCGGTCTTGCGTTGGCTGCTGTTCTTTTGCGGCGTGTCGGGAACCCTGATGGCCGGGACGGGCCTGGCGCTGTTCGTGGTCAAGCGCCACCCTGCCCGGCTGAAGCTGGGCTACACGCCCGGCGGCCACCGCCTGGTGGAAGTGCTGAACGTGGCGGCGATCGCGGGCCTGTCTGTCGCGACGGCGGCCTATTTCTGGGCCAATCGACTCATCGGCGCCAACGCCCCTGAGCGCGCCGAATCTGAAATCGCCGCCTTCTTCGCCGTGTGGGCCTTTTGCTTGCTGCATGCAGTCTTGCGCCAGCATTGGCGGGCCTGGCTGGAGCAACTGGCGGTGGCGGCCGCTGCCCTCCTCCTGCTTCCCTTGTTGAATGGGGTGACAGGAGGCGCGCCGCTGCCGCTAGCGCTGGCACGAGGCCAATGGAGCCTCGTGGGCTTCGACCTGGCTGCCGTGATGATGGGCGCCCTGCACGCCTATGCCGCCTGGGCGGTGTATCGCCACCATCGTTCGGCGCCAGGCGCCCGCGCCCTTACCTGACATTCATGGCGTGCAGATAGGCGCTGAACATCTCGGACAGGGAATCGGCATGCTCTCGAATCTGGGCTGGCGTACGCGGACGCATCGAGAACTGCTTGCCGGCCGCATTCAGGGTTGATCGCAGCAGGTCGCCGATACGCCTGCGCGTATCGGCCGCCGCATGCGGCAACGCGCCAGCCATGAACGTTTCCAGGGCGTGGCCGATGGACTCGCGCGACTGCCCGGACCCGGGCGTCTCCCGATAGCGGGGCGCCGCCTCGCTCAGTGCAGTCCGAACCGCCGCTTCCTCGCATTCCGATGCGATGAAGGCATGGACCCACGCCCGCAGGCGCGCGTCGGACGATAGCGCCGAATCGGTCAGGATGCCGCACAGCGTTTCCGCCGTCCGCGTCCATTCATCGCTTTGCAGCCGGAACAGGAGCGCGGCCTTGTTCGGGAAGTACTGGTAGACGGACCCGACGCTGACGCCGGCCCGCTCGGCCACGCGCGCGGTCGTGAACCGTTGCACCCCGGCGCAGGCCAGCACCTGGCTGGCGGCTTGCAGGATGACGGCCACCAGGTCCGCCGAGCGAACCTGTTGTGGCTGCCGGCGACTGGTCAGTTGGGGGTGGCGTCGGGTTGCCATGGCGCCTACCTGCCGCTGACCGAGTTGCCGGCGTCACGCTTCAAGCCGAGCAGATCCAGCATGCCGACCAGGGAAACCAGCGCCACCACCAGGAATGCCAGGCGATAGGCCGCGCCAGGCGCCTGATCCACCCCCAGTACGGGCGCCGTCCACTCGCCAATGCGAATGGCGATCGCGCCCAGCGCAATGCCCATCCCCAAGGCCAACTGCGACATCGTGGAAAACAGCGAACTGGCCGCACTGAGTTCCTCTTGCGGCATGTCGGCGAACGCCAAGGTGTTCAGGGCGGTGAACTGCATGGACCGCGACAACCCGCCGATGAACAGGATCGCCGCGGTCGTCGGGAAGCTCATGGCCGGGCCGATCAGCGCGCACGCTGCCAGGGCCAGCGTGTTGATCACGCCGTTGCACAAGAGGATGCGCTGAAAGCCGAACCGCTTCATCACGGGCGTCGTGAACATCTTCATCGCAAGGTTGCCGGCGAAGACGACCAGCACCAGCTGGCCGGCATGAAAGGCATCCATGCCGTAGCCGACCTGGAACATCAGCGGCAGCAGGAACGGCACGGCGCCCACCGACATGCGAAACAGCGACCCGCCCCGGATGTTCACCGCATAGGTCGGGTGCTTGATCGGTGTCAGCAAGAGCATGGGGTGAGGATGGCGGTTCAAGTGGCGGATGCCGATGGCGAGCATGGACGCGCCCACGCCCAGGAAAAGCGTCATCTCCTGCCAGGGCAGCACGGCACGTCCGCACAGTTCCACGCCCCACAGCACGCTGGCCAGTCCGCCGCCGATCCAGAAAAAGCCCTGCCAATCGAATGGACGCCGGGTGTCGTCGATCTCATTGGGAATCAACAGCCAGGCCGCGGCCAGCGCGGCGACACCGACCGGGATGTTGAGATAGAAGATCCAGCGCCAGGACGTGTACTCGGTAATGAAGCCGCCCAACGGAGGTCCCAGGACCGGTGCGAACAGCCCCGGCCAGATCAGGATGGACATGACCCGCATCAGGTCGTGCTTGGGCGTGCTGCGCAGCAGGACCAGTCGTCCGACGGGCACCATCATCGCGCCGCCGATGCCTTGCAACACCCGCAACGCGATGAACGCCCAGAGGTTGTCGGCCAGTCCGCAAGCCAGGGACGCCAAGGTGAAGAGGACCAGGGCCGAGCAGAACACTCGCCGGCTGCCGAAGCGTTCGGCCATCCAGCCGCTGATGGGAATGAACACCCCCAACGTCAAGAGATAGGCGCTGACGCCCAGGCCGAGGTCGGTGGGGATGACGCCGAAGTCGCGGGCCATCGCAGGGACGGCCGTCGTGATCACGGTGCCGTCCAGGTTCTCCATGAAGAACGCGGTGGCCACCAGCAAGGCGGTCAGGGTATTGCGGCGTCTGCCCGCATAGCCGCTGGCTGCGGGCGGAGGAATGGTTTGGGTGGAATCTTGAGCCATGAATAGCGTTTCCGGTGAGAAACGCCTGCGCCGATCCGACCTGGCCCCTGCGTACACGCGGCCACGCCCGACCGCGGCGAAGGCGGTTTCAGGCGCGTTGGATGACGTGAACGCTTACGGCGCAAAGGGCTGAATGCCCGAGCGCTGGGCGTTACGTTAGCACGCGGCAGCGGCGTTTTCTACCGTTTCAACGCCTTGTCGTACGGCGGCAAGACAGCCGCTTTTTGACGGAAAACCTGAATAGTTCAAGGCATCGGGCAAGCCCCGTCCGGCGACCCGCCGCCGGCAGGCCGGGTAGCCAGGGGTCGGCGTGATTCGCCGTGCTGCCCGGAAACGCGAATGGCGACGCGAATTGCCCCCCGATTCGAAGTTCCGTAGATTGGATCGTCCCCCGTTTTGCTTCTTGCCATGACCCAAGCCGCCATGACCATCGTCGATCGGATCGCCCGGGCCCAGCCCGCGCTGAGCCGCAAGCAGCACAAGATGGCTGAGTATGTGCTGGCGCACCCATTCCGCGTCGTCACCATGACGATCGAGGAATTCGCGGCGGCCGCCCAGGTGTCCGTGGCGACTGCCAGCCGGTTTGCGCGCGCGCTGGACCTGTCGGGCTATCCGCAGTTTCGAGCCGAACTGGCGCGCGGCTTCCAGGCGACGCTGGAACCGGCTGACGCGCGGCCCGCCGGGCCGCCGCATCCTGCCGGCGCGGCGCAGGTCGTCACCGCCACGCTCGAAGAAGACATCCGCAACGCCCAGCACAGCTTGCAGCGCCTGGATGCCCGCGCCTGCGAGCAGGCGGCCGAGACGATCCTGGCCGCCGACCGCGTCTTCATCACTGCCGCGCTGGGCCTGATCGAAGCGCTGTCGGCCGCGGTGGCCTGTCGCACCAGAAATTCGGCTTAGAATCCGGCCATGGCCGTTTCCGCCCGTCCGGGCCCATCCCTCGCGCTCACGTCCTGGCATGCCTATGGCGTGCTGTGGGCGTTGCTGGTGGCGCTGGTGCTGCGCGGTTTCGTGCCGCCGGGATACATGCCGGACCCCCGCGGCCGGGATGACGGGCGCATCGCCCTGACGCTTTGCACGTCGGCGGGCACCGTGTCCACGGTATTGCTGTCCCTGACGGACAAGCGCGACGATACGTCTGGCCATGGCGGCCCGTCGGCTTCCGGCCTGGATTGCCCCTACGGGCTGCTTGCCCACGACGGTTCCGCGCCGCCGCCGTCCGATCTGGCGCCGTCCCCGCTACGCGTGGCGGTTGCGGCCGTGCCGGGGGTTGCCACGTCGCAAGCGCTGCCGCCCCTGCCTGGGCAGGGGCCGCCGCTGGGCTCTCGCGCCCCGCCCTCCTCTCTCGGCTGATCCGCACTCATGCGGCGCGCCAGGCATGGCGCGTTCGTCCCGTCTTGCCCGCGACCGCCTGGCCCCTTCCGGCCGCGCGATCGCCATTCCGATTCCTATCATGATTGATTCTGTCCTACGTCTTTGCGACCTGGCGTTGCAAGAGCGCGCCGTGGTCGACCATATCGCCCACGAGCGCCCCTCGGATCCCATTGCCGCGCGGCTGCGTGACCTGGGTTTCGTCCACGGGGAACCGATACGGCTGACCGCCCGCGGTCCGTTTGGCGCGTCCCCCTTGCTGGTGGCCATCGGCGCCACCCGTTTCGCGCTGCGTCGCCAGGAAGCGGCCCGCGTGATGGTCAAGCGCGAGGTGTCCCATGGCTGACCATGCATTGCGGCTGGCGCTGGTGGGCAACCCCAACTGCGGCAAGACTGCCCTCTTCAATCAACTGACCAGCGGCCGCCAGAAAGTCGCCAACTACGCTGGCGTCACCGTCGACCGCAAGGAAGGATTCTTCGCCACGCCCGCCGGGCGGCGCGCGCGGATTCTTGACCTGCCCGGCACCTACAGCCTGACGGCGGCCAGCGCCGACGAGAAGATCACCCAGGACGTCCTGCAAGGTCGCTATCCCCGTGAAGTGCGGCCGGACCTGGTGGTGATGGTCGTTGATGCCACCAACCTGCGCCTGCACCTGCGATTGCTGCTGGAAATGCGGCGCCTGGACCTGCCGATGGTGGTGGCGCTGAACCTGTCGGACCAGGCGCGGCGGCGCGGTATCGACATCGACGTGCCCCGGCTGGCCCGCCACCTGGGCGTGCCCGTGGTCGAGACCGTCGCGGTGCGGCGGCAAGGCGCCCGGGCGCTGCGCGAGCTGTTGGACCAACCGTTGGCGCCGCAATCTCCCCTGCCCCGCGCGGCCGATCCCCAGGCCGAATTGAGGCAGATCCTGGCGGACACGGTGCGCACGCCCGCGTCCGCCACCGCCGTGGATGACCGCATCGACCGCTGGACGCTGCATCCGGTGTTCGGTCCGCTGATCCTGGCGCTGATCATGTTCCTGACGTTCCAGGCCGTCTATGCGATCGGCAAGCCGCTGACCGACGCCATCGTCGACGGCATCGGCAGCCTGGGCGCCTGGAGCACGGCCGCCCTGGGCGACGGTCCGTTCAAGGCGATGCTGCGCGAAGGCCTGTTCGGCGGGCTGGGAACCGTATTGGGTTTTCTGCCGCAGATCCTGGTGCTGTTCCTGTTCATCCTGGTGCTGGAGGAATACGGCTATCTGCCGCGCGCCGCCTTCCTGCTCGATCAGGCCATGGTGGCCGTGGGGCTGACGGGCCGCGCCTTCATCCCCCTGCTGTCGAGCTTTGCGTGCGCCATTCCCAGCATCGTCGGCACGCGCAGCATTCCCGACCGGCGCGCCCGCCTGGTGACCATCCTGGTAGCGCCTTTGATGACCTGCTCGGCCCGCCTGCCCGTCTATGCCCTGCTGATCGGCGCCTTCGTGCCCGATGTGCCGGTGCTGGGCATCTTCAATCTGCAAGGCGCGGTGCTGTTTGTGTTGTACGCAGGCGGCATCGTGGCGGCGTTGGGCGTGGCCTATATCGGCAAACGCCTGCGGCCGGCCGGCCAGACCGCGGCATTGCTGATGGAGCTGCCGGCATACCGCCTGCCCAGGTGGCGCGACCTCGGCATCGGCCTGTGGGCGCGCGCATGGCTGTTCCTGAAGAAGTTGACCGGGGTCATGCTGGCGCTGACCGTGCTGATGTGGTTCATCGCCACGTTTCCGGGTGCACCTGCCGGGGCGACGGGGCCGGCCATCGAGTACAGCTTCGCCAATATGCTGGGCCAGTGGATGCAGCCGCTGTTCGCGCCGCTTGGCTTCAACTGGCAGATCACGCTGGCCCTGATTCCCGCCTTTGCCGCGCGCGAATCGGCGGTGGCGACCCTGGCCACGATCTACAGCGTGGCCGAGGGCCAGGAAGACACCCTGGGCAACGTGCTGGCCGGCAATTTTCCGCTGGCCAGCGCCCTGTCGCTGATGGTGTGGTTTGCTTTTGCGCCGCAGTGCATGTCGACTCTGGCGATCATCAAGCGCGAAACGGGAGACTGGCGCAACGTGGCCCTGTCTTTCGGCTACATGTTCGCGCTGGCCTATGCCGCGTCTTTCGTGACCTACCGGCTTGCGGGGTGGCTGCTATGACGCCGGCCACCGATACGCAAGTCTGGCAGTACGCCGTGGTGGCGATGGCGGTGGCGGCCAGCGCCATTGCTTTCGCTTGCCATCTGTCGCCTGCCCTGCGCGCCTGGCTGCGCCGCGCGGCGGGCGGGTTGCTGCGCAGCCGCCATGTGCCCGCACGTCTGCGCGTGCTGGGCATGCGCTGGGCGGCGGCGCCATCGGCGGATGCCGCTTGCGGCCAGGGCTGCGGCCCGTGCCAAGGCTGCGGTGCAGGCATGCCGGCGCGCGAGCCGGAAGCGACGATTGCCCCGCCCCGCAGCCGGCGGCATTCCTGACAGGGCCTGACCGGCCGCTCAGGCTGCCCCAGTCCTTCAAGGCCCCACATACCGCGCCCGCGGCCGCACCAGAAAGCCTGCCAGGCGCTGTTCCAGCGCGTGTGCAATCCAGCCTGCGGTGCGGCCCAGCGCCATCACGGCGCCGGCCGCGCCCGCGGGCGCCTCCAGCGCCAGGCATACGGCCAGCAGGCCCAGCGGCAGGTTCGGCTTGAGCAACAGCCGCGCCTGCGCCTGGTCGATGCAATGCAAGGCGACGGCGCCCTGCCCGCCCGGCGCCACCACCTGGCGGGCGATGTCCATCAAGAGACGCGCGCGCGGGTCGCCGGCCGGGTACAGCGGATGGTTGTAGCCGGCCAGCGGGCTTTTGCGGTCGATGCGCGCGGCCAGCAGCGCGAGGTATCTGTCGGGGTCGTTGGCGGTCTGGCGCAGCATGGCCTCGGCTTCGTCGCAGCCCACGCCGGTGAGCATGCCTTCGAACGCGCCCAGCGCCGTGGTGACGCAGGAAAAGATGTCGGACCCGGCCGATGCGGCGATGCGCGCGGCAAAGGTGGCGGGCGCCAGTTCGTTGTCGGCCGACAGGATCAGCGCGGCATTGATGGCCCACAGCGCGTCGGCGTCTGTGCGCACGCGCAGGCGGTCGGCCACGAGCGCGGCAATGGCCTGCGGCCGCTGGCTCAAGACGTATTCGGGCTGCTCGCCCAGCAAGCCCAGGGCCGCCGCCATGACCTGCACCAGCTGGCGGCCGGCCAGTGCCGGGGCGCCCAGCGTCAATTCGGGATGCTTGCCCAGGCTGGCGGCATAGGCTTCGACCACCACGGCCAGCAGGCGCCGCGACGGATTGCGGCCCGCGATGCCGGCGATGCCCGCGCTGAGCGCCTGGAACTCCGGTCCGGGCGCAACCGGCTGCCACAGCACCGAGGCGTCCGGCAGGATGCCGTTCCAGAGCAATTCGGCGCAGTCTTCGAACGGGCGTTGCGAGGCGGCCAGGTCGGCGGCCAGGTTGCCGCGATAGCGCGGGCCATCGGGGCCGATGGACGTGATGGCGGTCTGCATGATGGCGCCGCCGCCCCAGCGGATGACGCGTTCGGCGCTGACGCTGTCGCCGCGGCTGCGGCCGCGCGCGCCCAGGGCTTCAAGGTCTTCGACGAAATAGAGATTGCCCTTGCCGCTGGCGGCCGGCACGGCGCGCACCCAGCCGCGGCTGACATAGGCATAGAGCGATTGCAGCTTGACGCCCAGCATGGCGACCGCGGTGGCGGCATCGACCAGCTTGTCGGTGGACTTGACGTTGATTGGCTCGGTGCGCGGCTTCTTGATGCTGCCGGGCTTTTTGGCGCGGGGCTGCTTGCCGGTGGATGCGGGTGCCGCCATGGTTTCCCCAAGGATGAACGGGCGTCTGGCCGAATGAGCATTGATTGTAAATCAATCTATACGAGCATTGATTGCGTATCTAACATCCACTCATCCGCAAAGCGTCCGTCGGCAAGCGCCCCGGGCCCTGCACAAGCGGCACCCATAAGAATCCAAGGAGACAAGCATGTGGATCATCGAACCCGTGGCCCCGGTACGGGCGTCGGCGGCATGGCGGCGCATCGTGGCACTGATGGTGCTGACCGCCGCAGGCACGGCCCAGGCGGCCTACCCGGACCATCCGGTGACGCTGGTATCGGCCTTTCCGGCCGGAGGCAGCACCGACGTGGTCGCGCGGCTGCTGTCGCCGCGGCTGGGCGAGCAGCTCGGCACGTCGTTCGTGGTGGAAAACCGGGCAGGCGCGTCGGGCAATATCGCCAGCGAATACGTGGCGCGATCCAAGCCGGACGGCTACACCGTGCTGGTCGGCAACAACACCATGACGATCAACGCGGCGCTGGGCGTGCGGCAGAATTTCGACCTGCAAAAGGACTTGCAGCCGATCGCCGCCATCGCCGTGACGCCGGTGGCCCTGGCCGTCAATGCCGACCTGCCCGTACGCACCGTGCAGGAACTGATCGCCTATGGCCGGGCGCATCCGGGCAAGCTCAGTTTTTCTTCCTGCGGCAACGGCACGGCGCAGCATTTCGCCGGGGTGGAATTCTCGCATCGCGCAGGCATCGATATGGTGCATGTGCCCTACAAAGGCTGCGCGCCGGCCTTGAACGACGGGCTGGGCGGCACGGTGCCGGTGATGTTCAACGCCATCACCAACATCAGTCCGCAGGTCAAGGGCGGGCGCATCCGGCTGCTGGCCGTGGCCACCAAGGACCGCGTGCCGTTCTATCCCGACGTGCCCTCGATTGCCGAGCTGCCGGGGTTTGAAGGGTATGACTTCTCGGTCTGGCTGGGCGTGTTCACAGCGGCCAATACGCCGCCCGCGGTGGCCGATGTGCTGCGCAAGAAAACGCTGGACCTGGCGGCGTCCGCAGAGATGAAATCGGCATTGACCGATCGCCTGTTCGTGCCGGTGTCGCTGGACGGCGACCAGCTGCGCCAACAGATCGCCGCCGAACTGGTCAAGTGGAAGAAGCTGGCCGACCAATACCATATCACCGTGGACTGAACTGCGATGCGCCCGACGATTCCTCGCTTGCAGATGGCGGACTTCACGCCCGAGCTGACGCAGTACCTGACGCCCCGCGTCGCACGGCTGGGTTACCTGGGCGAGCTGTTCCAGGTGGCCGGCCACGCGCCGGACGTGCTGCTCACGTTCATGCGGTTCACTGACGCGCTGAAGGCGGCACTGCCCGACAACCTGGCCGAGACGGCGGTACTGACCACCGCCACGCTGATGCAGAACGCCTACGAACGCAACCAGCACGAACGGCTGTGCGTGCGCACCGGCTTGACGCGCGACTGGATTCGCGACGTCGAGCGCCTGGAGCCGGATGCGCCGTCGCTGCTTTCCGACGATGAGCGCGCGGTGCAGCGCTATGCCATGGCCGCCGTGCAGACGCGCGGCCTGCAGGCACAAGCGGCATTCGACGAGGTGGCGAGCCGCCTGCCCGCGCCCCAGGCGGTGGCGCTGGCCATGCTGATCGGCCGCTACGTGACCCATGCGCTCGTGGTCAACACCCTGCAGCTGGCGCCGCCCGTGCCGTCCATCTGGGATGACGGCTTTGGCGCGCAGCCCGCTTCCCCGACCTTTTAGGAACAAGACGATGTCCCCTCCCCTCTGGATCAGCGAGTCCCAGGTGACGCAGCTGCTGTCGCTGGAACAGGCCATCCCCGCGCTCGAACGCGGCTTGCGGTTGCAGGCCGAGGCCGCCGCGGCCAACATGGCCAAGACCATGCTGCAGTTCGACCGCAATAACCTGCACGCCCTGGGCGCGCGGGTGGGCGATTACGTGGGCACCAAGACCTGGGCGCACACCCAGGGCGGCACCTGCCCCCTGCTGCTCTTGTGGCACGCCGCCGACGGGCAGCTGGCTGCGGTGATCGAGGCCTTTGCCCTGGGCAATCTGCGTACCGGCGGCACGTCGGGCGTGGCGACCGACTGGCTGGCGCGGCCCGATGCCCGCGTGATGGCGCTGGCGGGCACCGGCAAGCAGTCGCTGTCGCAGGTGGCGGCGGTGCTGGCGGTGCGCGAGATCAACGAAGTCCGCGTCTACAGCCCCACGCCCGCGTCCCGCGATGCCTTTGCCGAGCGCATCTCGCAGGAATTCGCCAGCCGCGGCGTGCGCGCCCGCAGCTGCGCGACCATGGCGCGGGCGGCCGAAGGCGCCGACGTGATCACCCTGGTCACGCGGGCCGACGAGCCCTTCCTGGATGCCGCCATGCTGGCGCCCGGCGCGCACCTGAACGCCGTGGGCGCCATTGCGCCCGACCGGGAAGAATTCACGCAGGATGTGTTCGACCGGGCCGCCGTGGTGGCCGTGGACGACCTGACCAGCGTCAAGAACCTGTCGCGGGAATTTCGCAGCCGCTACGGCGATGCGCAGCAAGCCGGCTGGAGCGGCGTGACGCGCCTGGCCGATCTGGTGCTGGCCGGCCGGCGCCGGAATGCGGGTTGCGACCTGACGCTGTTCAAGGCCATGGGCATGGGCATTTCGGATGTCGCGCTGGGCATCGACGTGCTGGCGCGCGCCCGCCAGGCCGGCCTGGGCCAGCCGCTGGCCGTGCCCGTCAAAAGCAAACCCCGTTTCTTTGGCGCAGCCGATGCGCCGTCATCAGCCTCTTCTGGAGTACGAGCATGAATCCCTTGCGCCGCGAATTCGATCGCGTGAACGGCCGCTTTCTCGACCTGGGCGGCGCCGCGCCGCAATCGCGCAACACCCAGTGGGCCCCGATCGTGATCACCAAGGAAGAGATCGACGCCGAGGTGCAGCGCCTGGCCAGCATCGCCCTGCCGCCGTCGGGCCGCCGCGAATCGTTGATCGTGCATCCCGACGCCCGCGATTTCGCCCCGGGCATGGCGCCGGGCATCCAGGTGCGCCTGTCGGTGCTGAAACCCGGCGAGCGTACCGAGCCCTTCCGCCACAACGCCACCGAAGTGAATTTCTGCATCGCCGGTTCCGGCCGCTGCGAGGTCGGCGGGCGCAGCATCGCCTTCAAGCAGTACGACGTCTGGAACCACCCCAGCTACAGCGCCTATGCGCACATCAACGACGGCGCTGACCTGCAGGTGCGCCTGACGTATTCCAACGTGCCGCTGCTGCAGTTCATGGACATCTACGTGGCCGAAAGCGAGTGGGCCGAGCCGGCCGCCCGGGGCGAGTCCGCGAGCGACCCGGCCGACCCGCGCCGGCGCAATCCGTTCGGCACCTTTCCGGTGTCGGAAGACGGCGGCCTGCTGATGCCCTACGAGACCTTGATCAATCCGACGGCGGTGGCGTCACGGCCGCTGCACTTCGCCTGGGACAAGGTCAAGCCGCAGCTGGACAAGCTGGAAGCGCTGGGCAAGGACTACATCGGCCGCCGGCTGTACATGTACTACAACCCGGCGACCGGACGGTTCAATGGCATCACGCCCAATTTCTTTGCCACCATGACCATACGGCCGCCGAAAATCGTGGACCGCCCGCATCGCCACGTATCGGCCGCCATCAACTACTACTTCTCGGGCAGCGGCTACAGCATGGTGGCCGGCAACCGGTACGAATGGAAGGCGGGCGACCTGAGGCTGTCGGCGCCAGGCTGGGCCGTGCACAACCATGCATCCTATGACGACTACGTGTACGCGCTGACGGTGCAGGACCAGCCGCTGAACATCTACATGGCATCGCTGCTGTGGCAGGAAGACCTGCACCACCCTGCCCTGGTGCTGGGCAAGGAAGACGGCTTTGGCACCAACCGCGGCGACGTCAGCGCGCCGGCGGCTCGCGGGTAGCGTCGCGTGTCGATTCCCGCAGCACGCGCGCAAAGGCCTGGGCCGTGGGATTGAGGTTGTCGGCCCGGCGGGCGCAGTACAGGTCCACGTCGAAGGCGCTGGCCCGCCCCGCCAGCGGCCGGTACTGCACGCCCGTGCCGCGCCGCGTGGCGGCCGATTCGGGCCCCAGCGCCACGCCCATGCCGCATTC